>JAHDVE020000648.1:0-85451 GCA_022606495.2 Halesus radiatus
TTTCGTGTAAGGCGGCTTGCATGTCGAACGAGTTGCTGGCATCTGTTTCTCTTCCTTCATATAATCTTAGTCTCTCAAAGACCCGCATTAATAAATCTCTTCCTACAACCCCTATCTTGACCAGCCTCACAAAGCTGCCCAGCCAGGTGCTAATATAGTTCCGGTGTCTTAACACGTACAGACAGGGACACTCGTGTGAGGTGTAACATTTAAAACAAAAACATATATTTAAGATGCATTGACACTGAATAATTGAGAATAATAAAGCAAACATACTTTAATTCTCTCATTATATTTTCTGCGTCTTTTGTCAGTAGAAATTATAACTGGTTGGTACCAAACAGAACGAAAGGACGCTAGAGAAAGGTTTCTCTATGACCATTTATTAGCAGCATTTATACTATAAAAAATACAGTTTGCTGTGACGGAAAATGCGTAAGCAAACTAGGTGGAGCTTATCAGAGATGTTTGTTAAAGCAGCTTTTCAGGGGAACTTGTCGGCAGAGACATGTCCTATCTTATCGTTTATGTGTCAGTTTTTACTTGGAAGCGAGAACCCTACTGCGTCATATACTCGTATAGTCAAATATTTCTGTCTATATAATTCTGCGGTAATGGAACCCATTACAACGGCGTGGTCCAGTGTTGGTGGGTAATTAGTCTCCTCGGCTCCTGGGCAGTCGTGAAAGGATAGTTTTTCCTTTGAAAGTTTGCATTTATTAAATTCTTTGGTATAATTATTGCAGGTTCTGTTAAAGTTTATTTTGCATGGCAATCGTGATAATGACCGAACGCTATTGGACAACATAGCATTTCTTGGTATTTATTATTATTTCTAAATGTGCGCTCTCACAGAAGTAGTTACTTTAGCTTTCAAACAATATTCATAATAATCACAAGAATTTTTTTTATGCGAATATCTCACACGTGCGTGTCAACAAGAGTCTCAACTGATCCCGACCGTCTGGAGCCAGTGAGACTATGGCATCCCCAATTCGGAAATGTTGTGAGTCTTAATGTATTGGGAAGGGGAAGGACAAGGGGAAGAGGAAGGTGGGGAAATACCTAAGTATTCATATCTGGTCACCAAACACGGCTAAAAGCCATTTCAAGCAACGTTTCAATTCTGAATGGTGGTCTTTCACCAGGGCGATACTGAAAGTATCTTCCATTCTGGAACGTGCGCAAATATACTATATATCATTTTTAAATTAATTAATTATGAAACAGCATAAATTAATTAAATATTTTTTTTACTCGAACCCGCGACCTTCGGATTCGTAGTAGAGAGCCTTACCCCTCAACCATGGAGGCCGTCAAAATCATCTTCTCGTTTTTAGAAATATCAGCGTCTAATGATGCCAACTGACAAAGATGGCGGCGCTAACGGTATGTGTTAACACTTACTACTAATAATAATCTCATCAACCGTTTTTTAGATTTGATTTTTTTTTTAAATTGTAACATTCATCAAAAATGGATATAAATTTATTACGGCACACTAATATGAAATTAATTTTCCCATAAAATACTAAACTCTTACAAAAACACGGAGTTTTTTCTGTAAATAATCCACGATAAGCAAAATGAAGTGGTGCGGAGGAGATTAAAAAAAAGATTTGCCATCAATAGTTACCTACAAATATTTTTTACGAACATCCCGTTAATATCGTTACTGTACGTAACTGTACGTAACATTCTAATTCTGAAATACGTAATTCTTATTTTTAGCAGGTACATAATATAATTAATTTATGTCGCCGTACTTACAATAATTAGTTGTTTAATGATCAGCATAGTTGTCTTCCAAACAGTTGATCTGGGTTCGATTCTCGGCGGTGATAATACTTTTATAGTTGATTGAAAAAAATTTATATTATACTTTTTTTTAATTTTTTTTTTTTGCTTTAATTTTAAAACTTTCCGCTTTCGAACATTAAAAAGTTCAGTTTCACAAATCCTACAATTATAATATCCCGTAATTTTGAACGGGTCTCCACTAGTCTAATATACGTTATGAAAATTACAACGTCCTCGCGTCATGTTTGGTAACACGAAATGATTAATTCAATCCAAGCATTATCACAATCCCACTAAGGAGTACTTTTTTTATAAATGGTAAATGGTGGAAAAAAAACAAAATGAAAAATACGTAGTGATAGATTATGAACATCATTATTTTTACTAGGAAGCGTACTCTTGCTTTAAAAACTTCACTATTCCCGACAAGCCAGTCATGGCCAGATTAATTTGATCTCCCTCCATTTCTGTGACGATGTAGCGACATGATATTCCACTGTGAAAATTTTCAAACAACTGACCGACAGAATTAATTAATATCCCCCTCAATTAGCGAAAGTGTGCTAAAAATTCCACCTGAAATGCGCTACCTATCAGTAATAATTTATTCGGTGAATTTCCACCAGAATACCCGCCGTAATTTCATTTAAAAATAATGTAAATTGTTGATGCAGCTCTATCGTATACTAATTGTAATACTGAACACCTTGGCTCCGGAACCAGACTTCACGAGTTCAAAACCTTATTTTAAGTATAAGACTCTCTCAGTATTGCCCTAGTCATTACTGAGATACCACCGTTCAGAATCGATATACTGTTTGGAATAACTTATTTTTTGACACAGAAAATAAACGTATTCGTAAATTTCCGTTAACAATATTATTTTCCATAAATTTTGTCAATTTTTTTACAGTCGCGTTCGTTCTACCCAAAATCGTTGCAAACGGACTTTGGCTTTACTTTGAGTTCCTCAGTCTAGTTTTTTAGCGGGATAAATAACGCAAAGCCATGCATCTGCATTCCGCATACTGCAATTAACTAAAGGCTATGAAACATGCTACCTACATTGGTAGTAAATTTTGGGCAAGAAACCGTCGTTTTGAAATTAGATACATAATGTAATTCCTCCATAAAATGTTATAACCTTTTTTCATAAATTGTCCGCTTTTTTAGTTTACAACACCACCGCTATATACCGCTTGATTTCAATATGCTGTTTTGCGTTGCCACCTGTGGAACTAAAGATGAAGTAATATTTCTTAAATGAATTAAATAATATACTTTGTATTCACCACCTCATTAATATAAATATATCTACATGTTTCGAAAGCGATGCTTTCTTCATCAGGAGTAATACTAAAAATAGTAATGTCAAGTACAGCCAAATGATAAAAATTAGAACACAATAGACAAATTACAGACATAAACAAAAATTGATTAAAGTAAACAATTAATCAAACATG
This sequence comes from Halesus radiatus, assembly GCA_022606495.2. Lineage (NCBI taxonomy): Eukaryota > Metazoa > Arthropoda > Insecta > Trichoptera > Limnephilidae > Halesus > Halesus radiatus. The sequence goes on from JAHDVE020000648.1 coordinate 3,264, forward strand.
TTAATAAAAATTACTGTAAAAAAAATATAAAACATTACATAACAATATATTTTTTCGAATAGAATATCCGTTAAATACAAACATCATGAATTGAATAATACATCTTTTTAGATCTATTCGAAGATATTGGTAAAGCATTTTGAATTTTTGTGACATTATTTAAGAAAGCCTTACCTAAAGAAATTCACAAATATTTATGAAACACACAAAACACATTAAAAATAACTGAAGTTTAAATAATTGCGTGGTTAAGATTAAGAATCATAAGTAAATTTCCGTTTGGACACAATATTTTTGGAAGTGCTGGAATACGAAACTTCAAAAAATCACACACAGTCGACCTTTGGACATGGAGCAATACAAGCCACTGAAATATACCTACGGGTATTTCCCATCCGACCCCTCTTAACCTTTCTCAAGGACCGTCACATGATTAGCAGCAATTTTAATTTTTAGTAATTTTAACAGTCCCCCCTATCCGCCTATTCTCGGCCTGTCAACGATTGGCTAAAAGTTGATGATTAAACTTGCCGACTAAATAAATGCCTGATTCCACAACCCAATATAAAATTTTACAGCATACTGGCTGGCTGAAAATTGGCGATTAACGGAGACCAAATGTCAACAATTATCATTTCCACTGAATCCCGATTTGTAACGAGGTTATGTGGCACGAGTTCATGGTTAAGACGGGTTGTTTCGCAGAATTTGAAGGATTCATCAAAACTCAATGTTAATATTCAAGTTTGTTAACGTTCTATCCAAGTTCTGTGATGATTAGACTATTAGCTAGTTGTTTCATAGCGCTTGAGTAATAACAGATCATGAATAAAACTTTCACGGGACTTAAATATAAACGTTTGATGAATCCTTCAAATTCTGTGAAACAACCCGTCCTTATTAAACTCTCAATACACCCTAATTATGGATGACATAGTTCTAATGGCTCCGGACAGATGAAAATCGTGTGCGGTTATTATAATATAAAATCTAAACTTATTCATCATAAGTTTATCAATTGCTGAAACGACCAAAAAATCAATTGGAGTGGTACAAGAATTACATAATCCATCTTGATTTTGCTATTACTTTGTTGGAGTACCTAATCTAGATTCCATGACAATTCAGCACGGGTAAGAATCGGCACACTTTTTGAATCACCTCAGGATATCAATAAAGTCATTAAAAGTACCAAAAAAACTTGTCGCAAAACTTAATCTGACCTAAAAAAAAAAAATTCCATAAAGCGATATTTTTTTTTTTACATATTTATATATGTGATTTTAAAATACGTACAACTTTTTTAAATATTTCTTTATGTATTTTTAAGCAATTTTTTTTGTAATCCAAAAAAAATGGTTTCGCCTCAGAACAGACATCCTTTTTTGAGACAGGTAAAGTACATGTATTTGTATCAAATTTGAGAATAAATGTCCGGGTTGTGGGCAATGAACTGAGAAAATGAGAAGATTTAATTTTAAATATTGCGAACACTGATTGCGATTGAGATATCTGGGTCATTCCCTCGTATGCTTTTATTTTATACGAATGTGGAATGATTGACGATTCGCGATGTTGAAATATATCCCCATCTTCATCATTCATAATCATTTTGATTATTATTGTCACCCTGGGGGGGTACGCTATAATTGACACTTCTGGAACATATTAGTCAACATCGAAAATAGAAAATGGTTAATTGAAACATAGATTGATACTCGTGCATTACGAATGTTCCTAAATGTTTGTTTAGGTCTGGAGTCTATATAACGTATTGTATACAAGCCGAAATGATCATTTTAAATACATATTTTACAGACATTCTCACAAGGCGGTAACATCTTTAACATGGCGCGTAATAAATACATAAAACATAAGCATCAAATACGCCTATGTTTTATGTATTTATTACATTTCAATTTTAACCTCACTAGGATTAAGCCTGCTCGAGGTTAACAATTTTATAAAAATAAAAACAACACATTGATAAAAGTAACACAAAAGGATTAATAAACGACTTAACAAGCATTTGTAGACTTAATAATCGAATATCAAAATAATATTTATTTTCACAAACGTGTTTCAAACGGAGGGGTTCGAAGGTACGACAAATCATTATGATGTAGTAAACATGTAGGGTGGCTCTGTATTAATATTGGATTGTGCATACCTAAATATCATAATATCCCATCAATTTAAAAAGAACAAACAATAAAAAAAATTGGGGTTAACAATCATTTTCTGGTACAGCAATAAATCGTACCTACCCCCAATAAAGCATTAAGAAATTAAGGAACCCCGGGAAAGAATGTTGTTGAAATAAACTTAGAAAACGCACTATGCAAAGCACCTCACCTTTATTTGAAGACCTTATAAACCTGTGGAAGTAACTTTTATTTTGCAACTAAAAATTGCTGCTATTGGAGAATCTTATTTTGTCTTGGTTGTCAATTTTATTCCTTTTGTGTACTTTTCATCCAAGTTTCCGAATATGTCAAGCTTCTATTGTGTGTGAAATATCCACTGATTTAGCCAATTTACGACCCCATGTTTGTGTGGTTGTTTCTTATTCATATTAACTTAATCTCCTCATCAAAACTAAACCAAAACCAACCCTATCTCACCTTACATTTCCTAACTCAACCTAACATTACCTTAACTTACAAAGTCATCTAAGCTGATCCACCTCAATTAAACATATCTGTTGAGAAAAACCAATGTAAATTGCATTAATGAATAGCGTTCTCATTACTTCCAAAACTTTAAAAATAATTTACTTTAAATGATTGTAGAAAAGGCGCCTCCCATATTCGACCGTTCAAATCGATTTGTAACTTTTGATAACTGCGATAAAATTTTCCGACTGACCGACCGAGCTAATCCTTAGCGGTGAAATCCAAGTCACTTTTCTAGTTGACTTTATTTACCTCGCAAACCTCTGAGCAAAAACATGAAACGCTCATCGCTGGAGGAGACGAAAACTAAAACCGACAGAAACGCTCCGCTGAGTTAGATTGAGCGATATTTTTTCTCATAATTTATAACAGAACACGGTAATAAATGTTTTATGTTACATCACACAACATTTCACTCATTCCGTTTCATTGAAATACATTTCTGGTGATGACATACGTCGGCGCTATTCCCGAACAGCCAACAATGTATTCTCGAAGGCGTGCGGCGTATTTACAAAACTAATAAACAAATCAATCAATACTGACATGTTAATTACGTTACAATTAAACATCGTTTGAATACTCGGATTGTTAGTTCTAGTATTTTCAGGCAGGGGGATATGAATCTATATATATATAAAAATCAATGTGAGTTTATTTGTTTGTCCTCGATGTTCACGAAAATTACTGGACCGGTTTCGCTAGAAATATCACAGTGTGTTTTTATTAGTGCCGGGAAGGTTTATAAAGTAGTTTGAATAAAATTCAATATGTAAAACTGATGCTATAACGTTTTAAAATTAGTATGAATAACATTGAACCCGCCATGTTTTATTTAGGTTAGCCCATAGATATAACACTCTGGTTAGCCACAGATTGTATATTCAAAAGAAGAAGGTTTTTTTGGGTGGACTATTTTCAAAATGGAAAACACGAGTAGGTACCTACTTAAGAACTTTTTAATTTAGATATATTTTGAAAAAATATATCTAAAACAAAACGTTTGGAATGAAATAAAATATTCAAATGAATGTTTCTTTATTTGGAAATGGTTACTTTCGCTGTCAAATCAATTATGGGACCCTAATGACAAGTGAAAAATCCCGAACAAGGCCGGGCACACGTCAGCTAGTGAAATCAAATTAATTGCATATTTTCATACTTTGCCAAACTAAATTAGTAAGGTTTTATCATTGTCGTACATTTAATTTTTTTTCTTCGTCCGGTTGTAAATGTATTGCTTCAGGCGTCCTCTCTGTCGATATGTCAGTAATCTCGGTCCATGGCATCGACCACTGACGACAGAATGGATAGACCTGCCGTAACGTAAAATTTCGACAGCCTGGAGGCAAAGGTTACGTAACATCAATTTTGCCACCAGCCTAGTAAACTACCATTCACGTTCGTTTCGCCCGATATTAACTACAGTAAGCAAATTATAAAACTTCAAAAGATTGGTATTTACTTTGTGTCGTCGTTATTTAGAAATGAAATAAAAATATACATGTCAATATTAGTCATTTTTAATTCATTTATAAAGTATAAAACATTCATAAAATGGTCAAATAAATACTCTAACAAAATATTCGATTTTGTAAATTTACCGAATCTTTTTACTTATTTGCTGTTTTACTTATATTGGCGGCACTCCCAGCTCGCCTCTCACCTCCCTTAATTTGGTTGCTTCCCCCTGTGTGTTAGGGCATCTCTATGTAGTGTTTGCTCTGTGGCATCAACGGACTCCGTGGCAGAGCGCTTATCTCCTTAGCTATGGACCCAGAATTTGAGTGTTCAAATACCGACGATTGTAAGTATATACGAGTTATTAAAATAATTTAAGAAAATTGTATATTTATACCTCGTTCCAGGGTAGAATATACTCTTTGTATCTCCCCTGTCAAGGACCACCCCTCAGAATCGAAAGGTATCTTTCCCCCCCCAACTTCATTTAGTTTCCCTACATTCCCTCAACCGGGAAGCATTAATCCTGACTCCCGACCCTTTGAACTCTTGCGCGATATCACATAAAAATGCAGACTCTATCAGCTCTCAAGGCTCATGCATTTATATAATTTCCGTCTGAAGCAAAGTACTTAAATCTACTTTAATGATTTATACCTGCTGGTCCTCACTTTAATCAAAATTCGTGATTTTTTTATAACAAAAAGGGGGCAATTATTCAAGCTCTAAAAAGTCCCGGTTCCCAGTTTTCCGTTTTGATCACATTTTCACATCTCGTGAAACAAATGACAAATTCCTTTAGTTGTGCAAAGTCAATCAGATTCCGTAAATTCTTTTTTCTTTCGAAGGAAAATCGACATCGTTAAGAGCTCGCCCACAGTTCCAACAGTCAGTTCCTAGAGGAGGTATTAGTTTTATTTAGTTATTCTTAGTTTTCCGCGCGAAATAATGCTGTGTTTGACTTAGCGCCCAAACTCAATTTATGGCACTTCGATAAATTTCAAAATGCCGATTCATTCGTATTACAAATTCCAGAAACATAATAAAACAGAAACAAATATGGCAGAAATAGTTGAACTTTCTTTAACATCGCGAGATTTCTATAGTTCAGGGGTAATTGAATGAGTGAAAGAGTACTTATAAAAAAAATCCTAAGAGAATAGAACCGAAGCTACGAAAGACGTATTATTATTTTATTAAAGTTAATAGTTTGATGTCTCGAACCAAAGGATTATTTTTGTTTTGTATTGTGATACCCGCCTTACTTAAACTTACTTCCTGAAAGTAAATAAAATCGCAACAGAGCAAGGACTTTAGTATCCTTGTAATTGCTTCTAATTATTCTTTATTGTGATCATCCACTTTTCTGCTATCCCGGTAAAGTTACACAAATAAATACTTAATTCGTAGGTTTATTATACGTATGGATTACTATTGCTTACCATAGGAATACTTATAGGTTTATTATACTTATACTTATAGGAACCGGACAGTTTTTATTTTAAATATTTCGCTAAAAGTCATATAATATTTAGTTTTTGTTGAATAACTTAACAAATGTCTAAGTTTTTGTCCATGTTTTTAGGAGTTTTTATACGCTATGTTTTTACAAGTTGTCACACTTAATATTTTTATAAGTTTCTATACTTTATATTTTTAAGAGTTTTACACTTTATATTTTTGCAAGTTGTCATACTTTATATCTTTAAGAGTTTTACACTTTATATTTTTATAAGTTGTCATACTTTATATCTTTAAGAGTTTTACACTTTATATTTTTATAAGTTGTCATACTTTATATTTTTATGAGTTTTACACTTTATATTTTTACAAGTTGTCATACTTTATATTTTTAAGAGCTTTACACTTTATGTTTTTGCAAGTTGTCATACTTTATATTTTTATAAGTAGCTCTGCTTTATACAATTTTTTTCACACTTTATACATTTTTGTACTGTATAAGTTTTTATACTTTATTCTATTTACATTTTTTTAATCCTTTGCAGACTTTTTGAGATACTGCATTCATTTTTATACTTTTTTATTGTTTATTTTATATTAGCTAAAATCGTATTTTCTGTTTCTTTGTTATTGTTAAATTAACACGTTTCTTACCATTATATTAATGGAACATTTTGTGCCGTATATATATATATATAAATAAATTTAAAAGTTTTTTTTTCTGCACACGTCATTCATTATTAGGTAGACAGGCTTTGATATCAAAAAATTGGGTACGTGAAAAGACATGTTATTCTTATTATATATTTTCCCGAACCATGCTGTTCCACAAATCCCGAACTAAGTATTATAGAAGAAGCTTAAGGAAACTACAGGTGGTCCAAACTAAAGTAACAACCCTCCACTCCGAGACATGAAGAGCTTTTTTGAAAGTTTTGAGTTCTCAAGATTCTCTAGAACAGTATCTGAATGATAAAGAGTGTTCGGGTTGTATTATATAAATATTTAGGGCATTGCTATGAGAGGTTCTATAAGACTACTTTAAAGTTTCCATTCACAGTAATTACAAACAAATTTGTTCGTCCCTTTTGGCCCGCTTAAAACTTATTTCTTGAAAACTGTTTTAGAAAATGTGTATTGAGAACGTAATCTTTAAAAAGTTTTCTAGTAAAATGTAATCAATTGAACAGAAATAATGAAATAGTAGATATATATTCGTGGGTATCCCGGTAAAGTTACACAAATAAATACTTAATTCGTAGGTTTATTATACGTATGGATTACTATTGCTTACCATAGGAATACTTATAGGTTTATTATACTTATACTTATAGGAACCGGACAGTTTTTATTTTAAATATTTCGCTAAAAGTCATATAATATTTAGTTTTTGTTGAATAACTTAACAAATGTCTAAGTTTGAATATTACTTAAATTCAAAGTTTCCTGTCAGCCAAACAAATTATTTGGAAATCTTTTAGTCGTAATTACAAGATTGAAGACCTTGAATTTGAAAGAGAATATTACTTAAATTCTAAAACAACCTTTGTTTTACTACGTGTCACTTTATTTTTTAAATTTTAATGATGTGTTTTCACTATCCACCCAGTTCTGCTGCATTAAAAACTTAAATAAAATAAATACGACATAACAGTCGTTCACAAACGCTATGAATTTACTAAACGTGGGTACTCATTCTGTGTTGAAAAAAATCGCTTCCAATTTGAATGGTTTCCACAAACACGTATATTTATAAGAAACGTGTCCCAGGTGGTGTTTGTTTGTTTGGTATACAAATCTACAGTTTTATTCCAAACTTGACGAAATTTTGCAAACTTAACCTACGAAACGAGAGAAAGGTTGCTGTTTACACAAGATTTCTAAAAATCACTCCAATCCCCTTTCCCGCCTCTTAAAACAGAATTTTGATACTTCTTGATGAAATTTCACACTTGACATTCAAAATAGGATGAAAATTACTGGGGGTAAGGGTAATATATCGCATCCTCAAAATTTTACTTCAAATCATTCGTAACCCAGAAACGCTGGGAATCACATCTAGTAATAAATAAAATACACATAACAATTTGATGAAGGTACCAAGAAAAGTATTGAAAATTATATTTTAAAATTATGGATTCCGATTTTATTTCAAGTTAATAGATATCTTATTTGAATTTTTTTCATCTCTTACTTTTTTATTATATTTCGAAAGAATCAAAAGTTTTAAAATTTTAAAATCCACACAATTCATAGATTTTCTACACGGCTTTTTGCGACACATAATTAACTTCATTTTCCGTTGAAAATATTTGAAGGAAACATTTTACCACCAATATAAACGCAATAAAAGCATAATGCTATCTAAGCATCTATGAAAAGTGGGCATCAAAAGGCAATTTCATAATATAATGCCTTGTAGCGTAACTTTACATTCCTTTATCATGCTTAGTCCCACAGTAAAATTCCTCCGCAGCCCGCCGCCGCAATCCACCCCTAACTGGCGGGTAGTACGTAGGACTGTATCGCTATTTAAGCGGGAGGTTTCATTAGCGGAATGTCCCTAAATACCCAAGATGCTTAAGGGATACTTAAGTCTGCAGTTCATTTGTTATAATAAGCCACACCGAGCCAGCTCACTTATTGGCGAAAACTTTTAAACTTTTATCTTGTTGTAGGTTTTGGGTGTATGTCTTAATCTGTGGATGTAGAGACTATAAGCGTCATAATACCGTCCGCGGATTTAGGTAGCTCTAAATGTTGACGCACATCTACCAGCACCGCGCAGTGCAGACATGTATAGTGGCAGGCACGGCACAATTAGTTGCTTACATTATCAATGAACACATTCACGCACAGTGTAATGTGAATACTCCCTTCTGCACCATACCGAATTTATAGAGCTCAAACTACCTTAACAATAGCAACTAAATTATGTATACAATTAATAAGGAGAACTTTGTTTAAACCACTGTTTTTAATACATAAATATCTACATGTTTCAGAAGCGAAGCTTCTCTCATCAGGATAAACAATATACTAAAAATTAATGACAAGTATAGACAAATTATGTAAAATCACTTTGTAGCATCATTTTCAATTAGATGATTAAAAGTTATTTTGTGTAACCCACCATTTAATAAAATAATATCAACAAGTTTCGAAACTATTGCAATAAGGATACAAATTATATTAAAAAATTAATGATAAAGCATCGACCAATTATGAAAATACACAAAAATTAACATTAAGTTATGAGATAAAGTAAATAATTTAGTATTAATGTAGAAATATTCATACAATATAAACAAAATTAAAAACCTATATAATTATTTTTTTTACAATCATTACAAATCAATTTATAGACCATTTTAAGGTGAATTCAGATTATGAAGAAAAACAAGTACTTGATTTTATTTTTTACAGTAACTCTACACAGGAGGCAGCAAGGGAAATAATGTCCCTCAAGGCCTATATCATCTTTGCGAATACTATGTGGAGGGTCTTTTAGAGGATAGGAAGGGTGAACCTGTGTCTGAAAGAGACCCATGTCGTAAGAGGGAGGAAATACAGAGGCCGGCAGATCATTCTACAGCCGAGCTGTTGAACACAAAACCGAGTCGTAGAAGCGACCCGTTCTCATGTGAAAAATGTCAACCGTGTACAAATGTTGGGCACGCGTTCGAGATTTTTTCCGAGTGTACACCGGTGCCGAAGCTTCCATTAAAATACCTGTTGAACAAAGACAGTATTCCCACCTGACGTCTATGCTCTAAAAATTGCAATCCGTTTGTTAAGATAGGCGAATCTATCAAACGGACCGCCCGTTTCAGCACAGTCAAGGATTTTTTTTCAGATATTTTGGGGCTCTCGACCAGAGGTGGATGTCAAATTCTACAGTGATTTATACAGGGTCAGCAGTTGTGTACTTTTGTGGACATGCTGAATTCATTTATTTTAAATAAAGCAAAAATGTTTATTTGTCCATACAAATTGTTTTACTTCAAAACGCACTATTTGCATGTTTGGAAAAAAAATAATTTTCTAATATTAATTTAAAATATTCTATAAATCACAGAAATGGTTTGAAATATTTTTAGTTATTATTTTTAAATTTTTTTTTTTAGTATTATGCTTGTGAGAGTCGGTACAGTTTTTTGTCTCTCCTGAAAACTTCATTTTTTGGATATAGTCAGTTTTGCATTATAACCCCACAATTAACAATATGACAATATCGGAAAAGGGGATCGTAAGTAGGAGAGTTTGGGCTTTAAACATTTTTTAATGCCTGATACTTTATTTTTTTCTAGGCATATAAAAAGACACACCAAAAAATGCCCGGTTAAATGAAAGGCCAATGTGTGTTCATTTGCACTATTTAATTAAATCATCTACGATATTTCTAAGCCATCTAATTCTAAAACCGAAAACAAATTAATTTGAATTACTCACCTTTGCATCGCCTTAATGCATTAATTTCGTAAGAGTAAAATAATTTTACTTGTTTAATTCAACAATTCTCTTGTACCTAGACTTCACGCAGAAGGTAATACCTTTTCAGACATAGTAGATATGTTCAACTGCTCGGAATACAAATACAAACAGAGGATTATTGCAAACATCCTTAACAATTATTATCGTTTTTGCCAACGACAATTCATGTTCATGTAAAAACATGTAGAACTCTGGGTTAAATACTAACCGAGATGGGGAGAAAGGCAAAAGTGATTTATTAATGCTGCTCGGTAATTTTTAACCTCAGTGTGCGGAGTCGGTGTCATGAAACTATGAATATGAATACTTCGCGATTAATCAAAAAACTACAAAAGCATAAATTATCTATAAATAAGTCTTTCCGCAAATAACAGTAGTTATGTATAAATTACATCATTTTTATACATACATAGATCACTTATTCAAAGCAATATTCCCACGTAGAAGATGATCATGAATATAGGAGGAATACGTTTAATAAGGTTACAGCGCAAACAGAAAATTCATCATAAATATGAGAGAGCATGGGCAAAAGAATCCGAGCGAAAAAAATACATTCACGAAAGGAGGTTCTACTGCGGCTCCAACATCGCATAAAACGTGAAAAGTCGTACGAAAGATAAAAAGCCAAAAGCCACTTTATGAGCGGTGCAGGCATTCCGCTCGTAGCTTGTCCTGTCCAGTCTACGCCGAATACGTGACCGTAGCGATGCATGGCCCACAATCGGCGAACAAGCTACTCCAGCAAGCCGTAGCTCGTAGCTCGTACCTCCGCAACGTCGTTCAAAAGATGAATGCTCTTGTTGGCTCTGTGCTCCTCGTAAATTAAAATATTTAAACATGTGTCAGCAGCTTTATTTGAAAGAGAAAACATTTATACTATATTAGATTGCCAGATAAGTTCGTTCCTTCCTTTTAATAATTTTTCATGTGTACGTCCATAATATTAGACAACAAAATATATGCATAACAATATGTATAAATATTCAATAAAACGCAATAATTCTATGTCAACTCTAGTCGGTACGTTTTTATAGTACCAAACAACTTAACTTAATTGTGTAATTATCGATTTTAAAATCATGGTTATTTAAAATATTTTTCAGGCACTGAAATGAAAAAAAAAAACGGCACAAGACACCGTTATATAAACGAGTGTACAAATAATTCTGAAAAACAACTATTGAACCTGAAAAGATTCTAAATAAAACACGCTAAGAGCAACGGCTGCGCGGCCTGTTTCATACAAAACTTAATTTTGGATTTTTGACCAAAATACTCACCTAAACATAATGATTTTTTTTTCATCAAAAAGTATAGTAAATATATAGTACGGATTAGAAGTAATTTATTTGTTTTTGTTTTACAATATAAAATATGGGCCATTAAATGAATTGATTTTTAGCGATTTTAGAGACACCTTTAACAATTATTTAAGGGGTGTTGATAAGCATGTTGATATTTATATAGTAAACAATGGTGATCACAAAATATTTCTTATTCATTTTATTGGGTTAAAAATTAAAAAAAAACACTTTCTTTTTCATTCTTTAAAAAAACCATCAGAATCATCTCTCATATGCCGTGTCTTAAATCTACCTAGGCGTGTTAAGTGTTGTTTGGTGAATTTTCGTAAGGCGATGCAATGGGAAGTAATGCAAACTCGTGTCTTTTTGGTTGGAAAATTTGACGACCAAGAAACATCATAGATGATTTCATTGATAATAAATACTGCAAGTGGAACACACCCTCGCCTTTCGTTTAACCGGGCATTTTTTCGTGAGTCTTTTTATAAATCTAAGAAAAAAGTGCAAAATCTCCTACTTACAAACCCCTTTTCTACAAAACATTTTAATAATTATCCCTGTGCTATACAAAAAAATGCATTTTGGTGATATTTGTGTAAATCTAAGAATGCGGTCGGTGTTAAACGGGAATTTCAACCTTTGGGCCACCCGCATAAGGAGTGAGTGATTTCGTTCAAATTTTAGGAAGTGTACGCCTAACAAAACAACAGTAAAATCTTCATCTTTCACTTCCAAGTGAAATCTTATAATTTCGGTAATTTCTGGTTGTTTTGTTGTCAAAGGCATTTATCAAAAACAATAACCTTCATTATTTAGCTATTCCGATAAAATGTATTTTTCCTTTGTATTTCTATTATTTCCTAATAATGCAATATTTTTTTATTAATTGTTTGTGTTTAATTCGTAGAACTCCAATAATTTTTTTTTTAATTTAAAAAAATAATTTATTGGAGTTATATTTTTTAGTAGTTTAAGGAAAATATAGCAAGTGTTTACTAAATAACATTATTTTTATCTACTTACATACTCGTACTAGTAGATAGCAGGCTTCACGGGAATTTGTTAACAATTTGTTGTATTGTATTTTATCTTACTGAACTCTATACTCGTATTTATTTTATAACCCCGCGTAATTTTCAGCTTATTCTCCAAATTAAATATTCCTAATGTTTAAACCAAGACAGCACGTTTCTAAAAAGCAAAGTTAACTTTAAAAAACCGTAATCGGGCTAATCTAATTATGCGGCCTGTTGGCTTGCTAAGAGGCAAAGAAAATTAAATTCCACACATTACTTTAAGGTCTGTATGTTTACGTAAAACTGATTGGAAATTCCTAAACAAGCTCTGTACGGCTCCGTATAGTAATTACTCTGCCATTTTTTCCGATTTATAAACCACGCAGCAACTCTTTTAATTACGAGGAAGGCTTTTTTAATCCTAAAATAATAACAATCTTTCTTTTTCTCTTCTCTCTTTAAGTATTTTCACCACAGCGTTGCGCCGCCTCCAAGGAGAAATTTTAATACAGCGTTAGCTCGAAATTTAACCCTTAACATGGATTTTTAATAGTTGACTGTAAAACGAGACGGTAATTTTGGGAAAATATTCATTATGAAAATTTGTTAGCATTTTTTGCTTGTACCTACTAAATAGTTATTTTGGTGAGAATTGTCGTTAATGTAATCTTGTTATTAGACGAGGCATGTTTTTAATATTTTTTTTATTATTGTGACCAAGGCCATTTTCAAACTGTGGTTAAACCACGTTGAGAAGATTTATTTATATGATTCTATTTACTCCTAACCAATTGTAATTTTATTGTGCCTAAAATGATTTATTACCGGTGAAACCGATTTACTGAGAAGATAATTGTGATAATAGATTCTCTACTCTGTGACGTAATTTTAAATCCGTGTTCCCCGCATTAAATGGAATTTTTTTGTTAATTGTTTTATAATGACGTGACTGCTATTGACTTATTTAAATGTGTTACGTCGTTTAGGTCTTGTGAATGTACTGAGAAGTGGGGAATAAATAATTTTTCTTAATAATAACGACAATAACTGTCTTAATTAATGTTATATTCGTTCATTAACTTTCATTATTATTTTAATTTTAAAGAAATTAAACGGAGTTCTACGAATTAAAATAATTGTACAAATTTTTTTTATTCAACGTTAAAAACTTTGTCTCTGACAAGTTGGTTTTTGAAGGCTATTAAGCTTTATACTTCACACTTATGTTATTAATTATGATTTTTATTTTGGAAAGCTTGTAAACCTATTATTATATATTCTCATATTTCATTTTAAGAGTCGTTCGTATTATCTTCAATGATTAAAAATATATAACAATGGGGTTTATGAGCTTCAATAAGTTATTAAAAATAAAACCTAGGCTTATAGATAAAGTCAATAGATGTCCCATATAAATGGAAATCGGATAGGTATATCCGAGTCACTATGTAACGATTACAAATAAATTCGGATAGAATCTTGTACTGCTAAAAATATATGGGAAATAATTGAAGATGATATTAACAATTCTTAGAAATCGAGGTATGATACCGATAAAAATTATTGGACGGATTGGGGTAGCCGTAGCTCAGCGGATTAAAGCGCAAGGTCTCGGATATACCATGAGGTCTTGGGTTCGAGTCCCAGCTGCTACCGTTATATTTTTTTTCTTTTCTGAGTCTTGACGTTTTTATGTTTCATTTTGACAGTTGTTCGTATTTATTAAATAATAATAATAATAATAATAACTTTATTGTAATTAAATTTAACTATAACTAAAAGACATGTATAATATAATAATGTAAGTATACAGTGGTTTATAAAGAAAATATAAAATAATATAACAACAGTTATAGTTGAAGTTTCACATAACCCGCCTCACTAGGCTAGCCTGTGTTGAGGTAGTAATTTTGCAAATTATTGAATATATACTTATATTGCACCGGTAAATGCCCTATCATTACTTTTAATCCAATTTTTTACATTCTGTTTGAATATTTTTTGTGAATCTGATTTTTCTTTTGCTAACCGGAAGAATGTTGTAAATTCTTGTCGCAAAGTAACTAAAATTCCGCTGCCCAAAAGTAGTATGAATTACAGGAATTTGGAGTAAATCTTTGTTGACATTTCTAGTGATACGAGTGTTTAATCTTTTTTCATATTATTTACTTTTGTTTGAATAAAGATTAATGAGAATTGTTTTAGCGTAATTCTGCTGAACGTCAAATACTCTCATTATATTAACGATTAAGTTAGATTCTGTAATTGGAGGTAGCTTAAGATTATTTTTATAATCTAAGGCACAGAAAACCTTTATGATTTGGTCTAGTGCAGATGAAGTACCACCCCCCATGCTATGATACCATACTCAATAATGCAATGATTAAAACAAATAAAATACATACATATATATATTTGTCAGCAGTACTATTGAGCACAATTAGTAGAATCGGCACTACAGGCAGTCAAGACCAAGACCTGCAATTGTAAACTTTAATTTAACTGTTGCAATTATGAAAAAAACGTCGTCTCCTTATATATAAATATTTCCGGCATCTGAAATGCTAACTTCGGGGCTATGCAGTAATGGCCACAGTTAGAGAAAACCACGAAGTCTCCTATTCGATAGCAGGAGACAGAACAAAATAAAATGTGTTTTAATGCTCACTTTGCAGTATGAATGGAAGACCTATTCTTCTTCAATGTCGAAGAAAGCTTTATGTCGAAACCGTAGAACAGATACGTTATACGTTGAGAAGTAACCTATGAATAGATAGGTTCAAGAGAAACGTATGTGGATTGATTTTATCTAAATGGTATTACTCGTTGCATTGCTTCATAGATAAAGCACAATGCATACAAATGTGTCCCCGGGGATGTGTTTTTTCCTTCCCTTTCTCGGAATATCCCGGTAACTGGAAGATAAATTACCCCTTTAAATACGACTAACGGATGGAATATAAATTGAATTCATACATTTATTCAAATTCATTGCAAATTCTACTTTAATTCTTTATTTTTAATGACATGCACTATTTTATGTGAAGATTAGTTTAACTACTCGGATTCACCCATTAAACTGTAGTTGATAAATAACTAAGCAACAAAATGGCGTCTGCCCTTATCATATTACCTTTTTTAATATGTTATCTAAAATTATTTATTTCGAGCTTTAAGTGCTTAATTGTGATATTTATTAACACTCCCGTTCCGAACGGGATTGCACTTACCCCAAACGAGAGTTTTTAGCGATATCTAAGTTTTTTTTAACATCAAATACTCTGTAATTTAAGCAATCATAGAAAAACTAATCGGTAATCGTTCTGCATTACTTAAATAAATAAAAAATCCTGTAACTATTTTTACTAGTTTTACGTAATATCTTTCAAATTCCGATGAAATGACTAAACGAATACGGTGAAAGGAACATAGGATGTAAACAAGTGTGCTTGCCGCACATCATCACTGCCTGCAACCATTGAGGTATATAAATAGAGTCTACATTCCTTGCAAAATCATCGTTCTCGCACGTAAAGTATGAAGGGGATGAAGCGGTTACCGATGTTGCCCGAATCCTTCCGACTGCGAACGAACTCAACGAACGAAGTATTTTTTTTTATTTAATGTAAATCAAATTTAATAATATGTTCATACTTTAGTGAATTATGTCGGAAGATTTAAATAATCATTGATTCTAAATTCTAGATCCCACTTTTTTTTTATTTTGTTGCTATATTTTTGTAGGTTATTTCGTTAATTTATAATGACACGTCAAAGTTGAACTTTTGGAAACGACTGATGTATTCCAACAATTTATGCGAAAGTAGATTTTGATTAAAAATTAGGAATGAGGGAAATGAAGGAAGTCAATAACAAGTCTCTATTAGCATAACTGTTTCGAATCTACAACTTAATATTTGCGATGAACTTCCGGCCTTTGATTCGTGATTACAGCAAACTTAATTATAGGGAAACTTAAACGTTTGAAGATGCTTGATTTATTTTAATCAAAAATACTTATTCAATTTTAAGTATATCTGAAATTATTATTAAATTAAATATCAACAATTATTTTGTTTGAAGTACTATTTAATAAAAAAAATATCACTTGCTTCGAAACTAATGGTTCAATCGTTAGGACACAGTACATATTGAAAAATAATGACACGTGAGCATAGAATTTGCCAACCACATTTTGGAAATTAATCACGCATTTGACATAATTTAGGATTTGCAAATATTACATACAAATACAAATATGAAATTAAAGAAATTATATAAATTAGAAAAACTGAATAGTCAGTTAAATATAATTAATTTCTAAAAAAAAATTTTAATGGTAATCTCTTAATTTTTTTTTTCACTTTAATATCTATATTTAGTTTATTAATTGTTTTTATGTTTAATTTGTGGAACTCAGTAATATATATAAATATATATATATATATATATATATATATATTTTAAATTATTTTTAAGCAAGTATTTTAGTTCTTATTATTATGACGGCTGTTTCGGCGTTCAAGGCCATTTTCAAACTGTGGTTAATCCACATTGCGACGACTTATTTATATGATTTTATCTACTCCCACCCAATTCTTAATTGATTTATTTAAATGTGTTATATTGTTTTTGTAGTGTGTTGACATACTGAGAAATGGTGAATAAATCATTTTCTTTACTTTATTAATTAATGTCATATTAGGATTATTCGTTTGTTTATTGAATTCCAATTGTTCAGGTAAATTTAATCTAAAAACTTTTCTTTAGTTTCTTTCAATACGTAAAGGTTTAGGCTCGTTGTTGTCAAACGGGACGTGATTATTCACTAAGAGATGTTCTGCGAATTTTTAAAAAGTGATTTTATTATTATAACATATTATATGTTCTTTGAATATAGTTGAGAAAGCTTTTCCCATTTTTTTCAACTAGATTCAAAGAACATATACGATGTTATAAAAATAAAACACTTTTTCGAAATTCGCAGAACATCTCTTAGCGAATAAAGTAAAGGGAACCAAAATGGCCGCCATTGTCAGTGGGTGACAACTGACAGCCTAGACGTTATTTTCTTGATATCCATTATCACTATGTCCGCGACAAGTGAGAGTTCATCGATTACGACGAAGCTTTATAAGTTATCCGGCACGGTGTGTTAAGCAACATACTGTGTGTCGGAACTTCTATCTACTGGAAGATTTTGATTTTTTATGCCGATTTCGTGGAATAAAAGAAACCGTTCGACTTTTAACTGTATTATTTTTTTTTTTATTTAAAGACACATAACAAAGTTGCACTCCCATGAGTTATCAAATCAACTCATTTTGGGACTGTTAAATTTTGCTACATAATATCAAGTTTAACAAAGTTTTCAAGGCAAATATGTAAATGAAAACATAAAAACAAAACTAAACAAAAAAACAATAGGAAAATAAAATAAAGAATTGTACAGGCTCGAAATATACAGGTACAAAAAAAAAATATGACAGAGAAATATACCTACACCAGAATCTTCAAAGTTTAAGGACGACTATCAGAACAGGTAAATTGTTTGTTTCAAATAACGCTTAAAATAATTAGATCTCCGAACATCATTTTGTGATTTGTCCGAAGCGCACACATGTCTCAATTTCACGGGCAATTTGTTATAGCTGGTGTAAGCAATGTATTCCAATGATTTCAGATATGATATGTACTCACAGTGACGTATGGTTCATAAAGTGAAAATACCACAATTTTTACAATAATTTAAACTAATTTCAATACATCAATAAAATTGACATTCTGTCTCTCTTTAGGAAAACGCTGACAAAAATCTGAAGAGTTGTTGACTTTGCGGTTTTACGCGACTGGGAAAATGCAAAGAGTACTTGGTGATACTAAAATTGTATACAAAAATACAGTATGTAAAATAAATTTTAATATGTCAAAGGCAATAGCGTCACTCAATAAAAATTTAATATCAATGCCTAGAAGTGGCGCTGAAATATTGGAAAATTATATGAAATTTTATAAATTAGCCAAATTCCCAACTTGCGAGCTCGCCTGTCAATATAGACTTTTTTCCTTCTCAAGAGAGAGCTCAATGAGTCATTTTTTTTTGCATACAATTACGTCGTTAATATTGCCGGTTGGAACCAGTAGAAAAACTCATAATTTTTTTTTTAAATAATTCTTTTAGATTCATAAAAATGTATTTAAAAAAAACATTTGCATATGCGGAAATACAAAACAATTTTACGGCCAAAATACGCAGCGCTCGGAGAATGTTTGACATTTATTGTGTGGGTTACCACATTAAAAAATATTCGTACAGTTTCCAGTACGAAATTGTGGGGATTGCATAGGTTATCATACTGTGATCCCTATTTACCGTTACTTTAGCAATTGGCGTCGTTAAAAAACTAATTTTGTCATAAATGCCAAATGCACTGGTAGAGTAAACGGTAAAATGTACAGCTAAAATAATGGTAAATGAAAATAACCCACCATAAAAATTCTTATTCTAGGTGCATTTTTTATTTCATTGGAAAGTATCCGTTGTAAATTTGTATCTGTTGAACGCCAGCGTATCCGATGGGCAACATAAAAAACATACGTTCTGTTCGTATATATGTAGAATACAAGTTGCTATTCTGGTGGAACTCCTTATGCTAGATATATGCAATTTTAAAAAATGTGTAAACACATTACCTTGTAAGACGGTACGATTTACAAAAACATCACTTTACAAAAAAACAAGTAAATTATTACGAAAAGAGACTCAGCTAGTGCACGGCGGGCCGTGCGCAAATATACCCTCGGCTCACTACCGAATAATAATAATTGGATTATTTCTAAAGCGCCATTTTCAGAATATCACCTCAAGAGCAATTTACAACATATGTTATCTAACCTTTAATTTAACACTTAGATTTATATCTAATAACGTACATCTAAGATTTTTCATTCATGGCTTACAGCTGAGATTTATGACGAGTGATCTAGAAACTGCCTAATTCAAACTTATAATAAGTGATAAATTAATTTAAAAATGTACTTAATATTCACCACTTTATAAATATGCATTGATATTGTAATAGTTCCCCCCCCCCCCCCTCCCTATCGATAATATTTTTTCTTCTTAAAATAGAATATACGTGTCGAATATTTACGACGAATATTTAACGCGGTCGCGCTGCTCCGATTCCGCTTAGATTCTGGTTAGATTCTAAAAAGATTAAAATATGTTTAATTAATCACCTGATCAATTAAATATTTCTTAGCAAGCCGACCTTCCTCTTCCTCTTTTATTTGGATCCGCCCCTCGCTCGTTGTGTAAATTTTTTGTTTCGGTCATCAGGACGTGATCCAGGTTTGTGTGGTAACTTTTGGTTCTTTTAGACGGTGCTGCTTTCTGTTGATTTTTTAATGACTCTGATACAATTTACTATCTTGAATTTAAATTTCATATCTCCCGCACTCCGAACTATTCTTTTCAATATAAATACTATTATTCGGCTTACATTAATTGATATCGGCACTCGCCTTAGAGACCTAATACCTAAATTGGATTACCATACCTAGAACAATGAGGAATGAGAATTCCTACCGTGAATGCACATCTCGCCCTCGCCTCGGAGAGTCTGTACGCAGCAACTGATGAAACGCTAACACAATCGAATAAATGACATATTTCATGATGAACCAATTAACATTATTTAACTACGTAATCACTCGGTTCTACGGTTAGGTATTTTTTTGTTAGTTATATTATACGATTAATTAGTTCTACGGGTAGGTATTTTATTGGTTTGGTATCGAGATAAGACATGGAATTTGCTTTTAACAATTGGTCACCTCCATATCCTCAACTTCATTGGGTGGTGGAAGTCAAATTCCAGCCCACTGAAGTACCAATTCCAGCTCCTCCGGTTGTTTTAATTTAATTGAAGATTGCCATGTTTATATCTCTTGCCAGAGGATGATTTGGGTTCCGGAACTGATGAAGGTTTTTTCATTCACAAATATGCACTGGGAGGTAGCTCTACCAGATTTAAGGCACAAGTGATTGGTGTTGGTGATTTCGTATCCATCAATATACACGAGGTGTCTCGACGTAGCTCAATGCATAGAGGATCAGCTCCTGGTGCTTTGGGACCCATCAATATACATGAGGTGTCTCAACGTAGCTCAATGCATAGAGGATCAGCTTCTGGTGATGTTACGGCGCGTCAGACATCTCGTATTGGGGAATACGAGGGAACTGTTAGTCGAGGAGATCGACTTGTGTCGGCGAAATATATATTTTTGTGAAACGAGGGTTGTGAGGCCTCATGACACGTCTGGGAAGAGATCGCAACGACCTTTTCTTTGGCGGCCTGTCGCGATATCCATCCAAACATAAACGTACTTCTCAATAATATATGTAAACTGTAGTTTTTTATAATCTGCAATACGCTAGTTTTTCCAGTGCATCCCAGAGTGTAGGATATTAAAATACAACGTTTGTGCCCGCTGTAAGATAACACCTTCATGTATAAATTCTAATATAAATATCAATAATTACAATACACATGATAAACGTAAGTTTTACATATTTTAACTCCTGTCGGAGTGTGATTCTTTAATTTAATTGATGATTGCCATCTTTTTATCCATCAATATACACGAGGTGTCTCGACTTAGCTCAATGCATAGAGGATCAGCTCCTAGTGCTTTGGGACCCATCAATATACACGAGGTGTCTTAACGTAGCTCAATGCATAGAGGATCAGCTTCTGGTGATGTTACGGCGCGTCAGACATCTCGTATTGGGGAATACGAGGGAACTGTTTGTCGAGGAGATCGACTTGTGTCGGCGAAATATATATTTTGTGAAACGAGGGTTGTGAGGCCTCATGACACGTCTGGGAAGAGATCGCAACGACCTTTTCTTTGGCGGCCTGTCGCGATATCCATCCAAACATAAACGTACTTCTCAATAATATATGTAAACTGTAGTTTTTTATAATCTGCAATACGCTAGTTTTTCCAGTGCATCCCAGAGTGTAGGATATTAAAATACAACGTTTGTGCCCGCTGTAAGATAACACCTTCATGTATACATTCTAATATAAGTATTAATAATTAAAATACACATAATAAACGTAAGTTTTACATATTTTAACTCCTGTCGGAGTGTGATTCTTGGTGAATGGGGTCTTCGTTATGATTCAATCACAACGAGATCACCGTTGAATCTAGAGTTGCGGAAAGCTGCTGTCGCCAAGTCATTTCATTATACAGCCAGGAAAACTCCATACGTGCATCAGAAAAGGGTAGCGAGTTCACTGCCAACCTCGTCCCTCCGCCTCCCAGTAAAACCGAGTAGGAAAGCCAATGACGAATAATTGTCCCCATCGATTAACTCCTCTGTGAAAACGTCCCCTCGCTATTGAATATTGTCAAAGGTAGGAATTGATCCATGACACCTTGGAATGAGAGTCCGCTCAAACAATCCCAAAATGCCGACGCTATGCTGGGAAAATAACTCACCAAAGTCAGGATAGTAGGAGAACCAGGCCTATCCTCTGAATCAACGGGTACCTTCAACATTCAAAGTCCAGTTCTTTGTCCATGAGGAATAATTAGGCGAAGCCAGACCGGCATGTTGTCTCCTTCGCTCGCCCTCCAGGTAGGTAGGGAGCCTGTGAAAGTCCACTCGCCTCTCCCCTTAACCAGCGCACGCGGGATCGAACGTGAAGGTAGATGAAATCACTTATTGACATTGATTGATTATGATTTAACTCAATAAAAGACAATTGTATAGGTAGGTATCTATTGGAAATTATCATAAGTACCTAAATATATTTCTGTAAAATAGGTATTTTTGAATACTTAAAGGTTGACTACTTGTATTGAGTGACGGTAATTACACTGTCGATAGTGCCTGTGTGAAGATAAACTGATGTGTAACGAGATGTTATCATAAAATACTTAATGAAGTTATATGTACCCGCTCGGGTATCTTAAAATGTATTTGCATACCGATATATCAGAACGGTTCTGATCCAGTTTACAAAATATTTATCCAATTTAGACTCTGTAACGTGATTAGATTTTTGTTAATGTTGGGAAGCTGGTTAATGTAGTTGTTAGTAAATTAATAAAACTTACCATACTTCTTAGTGCATATCCAAAATATCTTCGTTTAATCACAAACCCAACCCGCAAAGCAGTAACTACCATTCCCACGCGTGTATTTTTAGCATGCTAAAACACCATGCAATACCCAGACGGTATACTCTCTAAAACCCGGCTTTCACTCTCTTCTCCCAAAAACGACCCTCCTCCTCTCGACTCTCTAAACCGACTCTCCCTGCCTACTCAAGACCGACTTCCCTCTTCCCCAACTCTCCAAAACCGACTATCTCCTCGTCTTCCGAACCGACCACGTCCCTACTCCACAACCGACTGTCTCCCAAACCGACCACGTCCCTCCTCCACAACTCACTGTCTTCCCGAACCGACCACGTCCCTACTCCACCACTGACTGTCTTCCCGAACCGACCACGTCCCTACCCCACAACTGACTGTCTCCCCGAACCGACCACGTCCCTACTCCACCACTGACTGTCACACTCCCCCTTCTCTCCATTTCAACCGACCATCCCTTATCTCCCTTAATACCGACTCCCCGTTGTTCCTCGCACAGGTCCGTATTAGGTATCCTTCGCCAACTTAACAAACTTATAATTCTTTTAAATTATCTCTTTTAAACCAACTATTTTGAGTAAGATATTTACTTACTGGTTGATCCCACTATCAAACCAAAATAGGTACCGTTCCTACTAGATTGCTTGGTTTAGAAATCCGCTCAGGCAATAATAACAACAATAAATGGACCACTTCCACAGCGCCGTCTTCGCGAGAAAATCACCTCAAGGCGCTTTACAACATAATTTATCTAACCCATACCTTATCACTTAGACTTATATCTAATAACTTACATATCAGATTTATCACTAATGGCTTACAGCTAAGATTTATAACTAGAAAATACTTAATTAAGACTTACAATTAGTGATTTACATCTAAGACTTATATACATAGCGGCTTACAACTTAGACCAGTAGCTAGTGACTTAAAACTAGATAAGTTCAATTTCATAATCGAAGTCATCAAGCCTATACTATATTCTACTTTATTCCTCACAAAACCGTAAATCTGAATGCAGAATAAAAGCTGTTTCTCAGTGGCGCTTGACACCGAATCACATTCGAGATCGACACTGGTCTCTTAATACGCCTCTGGAAATATTATAAAAACAACGCCCGTCCAAGGCCTGACCGCTTCTCACTAATTCCGTCACTAACATGATAATTTATCGTCTCCAGTCCTAAGGGTAGGTAGGACATTCCAGCTCATTTCTAAAATCAATAATTAATTACTTCTTTTCTAGAGATGTCACATTAACTAATTCTTAGACGCCCTCTCTCCATTATTTCTACACTTTCAAAATTCCAGGGGCGTCCCCAAGATTTATACACGGGTCGTTCAAAAAATCCTTATTTCATTTGTTTTAGTTATTTTAGATGAGGCACCAGTATGCGGTTTCGAACCATAGCAACTAGTTAATTTTAACATAAACTAAACCGTGTTGATTCTATTTAGTATGCAATTTAATATGCTCGTAAATCATTATATGTACCCAAAGTGGTACTCTAGACAAGCCTGCCCTTTTCCAAATACGTAATTTACGCCGAAATTGCACAACTCTCCAATCTAATTAACGGTTATTTCGGAGATCTTTTTCATTGCCGAGTTCATCTCACCTACCGTCACTGGAATATTTCTGGGTCATTTGATACTTTACCCTCTTCAATGGTCCCTGTTTCGTCTGCACGTTTCCTCTAAAGTGTCTAGTTTCTGTAGTGTCTTTGAATTTTCAGCATGTTTGTTTAAGTGCCTCAATTGCCTGCGTTATTTCCGTGAAAAGGAACAAAGTAAGAATTCACAAGTTATAAATCATTATTAAGGGATGTGTTTACAATAAATCCTACCTCTATGAGTTCCATGAAACTCTGGTATTTTTATTTAAGAAGCCCATAAATTGTCCGTGCGGCCACCCATAATCTTCGAGACTTCAAATTTACATGAATTATTTTAAAGAATAAAGAAAAATACGTTCTTGTTAAAACTCAAATCCATCACAATATCTACGTGTTTCATTCATATTCAGTATTTATATATTCCTGACAAAGAAACCATCGCTTGAAACATGTGGATATCAATGTATATTTATAAAGTGGTGAATACTAAGTATATTTTTTAATTAATTTATTAATAATGACGCCACAAAGTGAATACTAATCGTTTGAAGAAATTATTATAATAAGTGACTTACATCTAAGACCTGTATAGCTAGCGACTTACAAATAAGACTTATTACTAGTGACTTAAAACTAATATGTGTCTGTCATGTTGGTAGTTGTGTGAATAAAAATACGATGTCTAGGATGGTAGCATTGGCTGGGCTGTCTATGGCAGAACTTGAACATGTCTAAAGTCTGAAAATAAACGTCTTATAAAGAAATCGTCTATATTTCAATTACCTAAGTGTAGACATATTAATTGGCGACGAGGATTAACAAAAACACAAAATAAAATCAATTTTTGTGTAGTTCGGTGTGAATTAACAGTGAATTCGTCTTTAATTCGTAAAAAAAAATGTCGTCCATTAACAGTTTACCAGTTCCACAATATGAATCCAATTGTGAAAGTTTTTCAATGTTTCTAGAACTTGTACAAATTTACCTAAAACTTATTAATATTGCAGACAAAGAGAAATTTGGGTATTTGTCTATGATAATTGGTGCCTTATAAACAAAATATGAGATCGCGGGAGCTCGGAGTTCTAAAGGTAAACATTAAAGCATTTTCTCATAGGAAATTTAACGGCACAGTTACCAGATCTGATATAATGAGATTATGTAACTGGGTTTTACTAGAATTAAATAAGACAAAACACCCGAGACCATCTTTAGTACGCCAGTAAAGAGAATATAAATCCGGAATGCACATGAAACGGCTACAATGGCCATAACAAGTATAGTTCCTGTTTCTGTTTCTGTACTTGGTCCAGCTTATGATATACCTACCCCATTTCCAATGATGAAATATTTTACTGAATATCTTTCAAATTATGTCACAAGTGCATTCCTATCATGAACCAAATGGCACCTGTAGAACACGCATTTAAAAGAGATTCGTGCTTATAGTAGTGTATCGTAAGTTGAACTTCTGAGGGGTAAGAGTCGACTGCGGGAGAAATAAAAAATAAAAACTTTTGAATGTGTGTCTCTTTAAATAACTTCTAATGCGTTTTCTGAGCTGCATCGTTTCGCAGAGCAGTATTTATACTCAGGGGTCTGTTAGTTCTGCTGCTTATTTATGTTCATGGTTTCCATGCTTTAGTGGTCTACGTATTTGGATTCTGGTCGGGAAGTTATGTGAAATAAATTATGTATACACATTGTTATATTGTCTTGAATTGGCGAAGAGATCGGAGTAAAGAGTAAGTAACGAGAGTTAAGTTGTTATTTCAGAGGAAGTGGATAATGTAGCTGGTGGAAACAGAAGTACATTTTAGTTGCGACTTGAATATTACGTTTTTGATGATCAGATATCGGATTATATGTATTTACGTATTTGAATATGCATTGTGCATATTTAAGCTTTTTTGATCGTTAGTGAATATTTGAAAATTTTATCGTCATTAATGCCCATTTTAGCAATAAAATTCTTCAAAATACGAGTTTTCAAATTCAAAATGGTGATGTTCTTGTATATTCTTAGGATCCGGTTGTTTAGCAATGTCAGATTTTTGATCCTAAAAATTATAGGAATTAAATATTTTAGAAGAAATCTGCTGGTCAACCCCCACCCTCCTCTCTCCCTCCATGAAATCAAAATTTTCACGATGAAGATTACAAAATACCTATTCTTGTTTTTGTAGTATAACTTAGACAAATATTTTATTAAAAAATTAATATGAAATTCTTTGTTTGTACCACTATTTAATACATAAATATCAACATGTTTTGGAAACGAAGCTTCCCTTATCGGGATACACTGTAAACTAAACAGTGATGAAAACAAAGAATTTGGTGTTAATTTTATTAATAATGACGCCACAAAATAAGTACTCCTTTATGAAAGCATGTACCAGAGTGGAAGGTACTCTCAGTATCGCCCTGGTGAAAGACCACCATTCAGAATTGAAGCGTTGCTTGAAATGGCTTTGAGCCGTGTTTGGTGACCAGATCTGAATAGCCAGATGTTTACCCACCTTCCTCTTCCCCTTCTCCTTCCCCTCCTAAATACCTTCAGCCACACAACATTCGCCATTTGGGGATGCCACAGTCTCACTGGCTTACTGGAGCAGTTGGAACTCTTGTGGGGTATTCATATAAAAAAAATTATATATATATTTCATTTATTTAATAATTTGTTTATTAGAAAAATATAACATAATTCATATTATAGTATCAATATTTAAAAAAAAACGTAATTTTTTTTCTTCTCTCCATAAGTTGGCATTGTTGTTCATATTTTTGCATTGACAGTGAATATTTCGTAATTATGACAGGGCATATAATTCAATCTCTAATTACGATATTCTACATATTAGATAACTCAACACTATGAAAGAAAGTGTGTGGGTATAATTTGAACGGATTATTTCATCACTTAAGCGAAAAGAGACCCAAGATCTAAAATATCATTATAAGCAGTTGAGTTGACGTGTTTGGGTACTTATGGAAGGTACTGTGTAAAAAGCTGTCTGAAGGTATTTTTTCCCTCCTCGTGCTGCGTCTCTGACAGTTAGGTACTCAAAAATTTACACAGTTCTGTTTTTATTCCACCCGTATAAACAGCACCGCTGATATGAGTTTATTTAGCTTCCAAGACAGGGTGGAAATTCGCCCCTACTTCGCTTTAGACCCCTTCCATATGACGCTGAGCATGAAAACACGAAAATGGCAGGCAAAACAAAACCACGTCCTAAAAAGCACTAAAATATTTAGTTACTTTAATTACAACTGCAGATGGCGTTAAATTTTTAGAGGCATGAGAATGCAGGCCATTTGGTAAAAGGCTATAAAGTGTTTCCTTAATGCCTGGCTTTTGTACTGAAATTAGTTAGGGATATAGTTTTAAAAATTTACCATGCTACTGCTACGAATATGTTATAAATCTAGTAATATGGGAGTTATATGAACATTAATTATAAACAGAAATTTCTGGTGAACAATCCCCATAAAAAGTGAGGACGGACGTCATGTAATTTGGACAGCTTTTTGTCATGAACTTCGATGTCAATATGTTCAAATAGTAACGTCATTTCTATCATTGGCTACGAAGTTATAAAAAGAACATAAAATAGTGTTAATAGAACAAAGTGTTCATTCCATAAGAATCGATTTTCAATAAGAGGAACGACTGCGATGCCTTTTTCATACAGAACTTAATTTTGGATTTGAGGCCAAAATACCCATCCGAACTAAATGATATATTTTTGTTAATTCAAGGTTTAGTAAATATATATATATTTGTATGATAAGTATTTTGGTTTTAAATTATGAAAAAAAAATCGTAATCTTAGGGGCAACTTATTTGCGGGTTTATTGTATTTTAAAGCGCCCTTGAGGTGATCTTTCACAAAAACGGCGCTATACAAATCATCCAATTATTATTATTATTATTATTGTAAAAAATAATTAGGTAAATAAAATTACAATAACAGAACATTTAAAAAAAAATCATTTTTTAGTGTCATTATTTTAAATTATGTTCGGTAAATTTGTGTTCCACCGTAAATTGGTCGTTTTTAATTTAATTTAAAGTCCACCATAATGCTTATTTCATATATTTTTTTAATTTTCAATGTTATATTTCATTATATTTTCAAAGCAGATGGGGTAAAATTTTTTTTTTAAATCACTCTTAGCCCCCAAATAATTGTTAAAATAGTAAACATGCTAAAAATTAATTAGTTTATAATTAAGTAAATCTATTAAAAATATTACAAGCGTAGGTGAGAATCTACTTTGGTTAGATCATTATTTACTTTAAGTTTTCAGGTTATACTTTTTCAATGTTAGCCTTTAAATGCTTCGGGTTTTCAAGGTTTCAAGATCTGCACCAGGCAGACAGATATTTCACCAGTCATCTTTGGGTAGTTAATTATTTATATACATGATATATTATACATATTATGTATAATATATCACATGAAAGATGGTCTATAAAATGAAAATATTGGTTTACCTCGGCCCTTTGAGACAAAAACAAATATTTTATTAGGAGAATGAGGGACTGAACACGAATCATAAACAAAGTCATTACTTTCAATAATTTCACGTCACATTTACGGGCCTTCTTGAATTGGATTAGGCTTTATGTTTCTCCTGCTCTTTGATTCCAAAATGTATGAAATTTTTAGACATAAATTTCGTTTAAATACAATTTAACTAAGTAATTAGATTAAAAAATATTTTATGCTATCAGCTTCTTATTCACGTCGTTTGGGTCTTCTTTACAACCAAACGTGTTATATTCAATTTTTAATTGTTAATTATTTTTATTGAAATTTAAAAACCTGTTAAAAACATTTAATCATTGTAGAAAATAATATTAATATAACCTAAACGAAACATGAAAACGGATAAAACGACAGAAAATAAAAGGATTTCCGTCGCATCTGGAACTCGAACCCAAGACCTCTTACTATACGCGGCAACCGCTTAACCAACATAGCTAATGAGACCAGTTCAATTTATGTCATCTTCATCGATATCATATCTCAAATTCAAGATTTGTCAATATTATTCTCGATTTCTAGTTTTAAATATTTTTTGATAAAATATTTAAAACTTCACTTTACAAAGAATTTAGTTTATATTTATTTATTAATTTGATTTTATAATTTTACTACCTCTCTCGTACCCTCACACATGGTCTCCGTATTTTTTAAAGAGCCCGCATTAACAGTAGTCTTATCTTTGAAAACAATTTTAAAAAACACAAACATTCAAATAAAATGATTATATGTGAAAAATGTATACTAGGTATCAGTGAAAACTGTGCCTACCCTAAGTAAAACTGACCATGAAAATATATTAATAAAACACAATATTTTTTAATATCTGTTCAAAGTGTAATTTTTCCATGAATTGGGTAAGGAACTTCTAAGCTCATTTATCATCAGTGGAAAATGATTACGATCCTTTTCTAATATTCAATGCGCATTTCATACTTAAAATTTTAAAAAAAACTACACACAGCAGTGGCGTGCATTCCGTAAAGACTGAAATGCTGTGCCTACCCTAAGAAAAACGAACCAAATAATGAAATAAAACTATAATAATTTCGGATCAAAATGTATTTTTCCACGAATTTATCAAGGAACTTGTTTGCCCATTTATCTAATTGGCCACAACACTCAGCGGAAGATAATAAAATAGCAATTTTCAAATATTTAATTAAAAACTACACACAGACTACCTTTCGTCATAGAGCAATGCACGCCACTGGTATGTACGTACCATTGTGTAAACATTTGGTTAACACTCAAGAAAACGGTGTAACCTAAATCAGTTTTCAGTTTCCATCATCTCCTGCTCTCTCGTGAAACCTGGAACTTGAGGAAAATAGAGTTCTTACCTCTGCGCTGTTCTGTCAGCTAAGCCGGTCTGCATTGTTTCCAAGATAGTTCACTCAGTGTCTGAGTGTCTATAATAAAGGTTTGGAGCAGAGAATAAGGTTGTGACTAGTTTGACCTAAAGCGTATATATCGCAGGTTCTCAAAAATATTTCGTCGACCGCCCACTAGATTTAAAAAATATCTAAGTGACCCCCATATTTTTTAACTTACCTTTTTTACATTACCATTGGTTGCGTATCTTAAAAAAGTTATTGCAAACATAATTTTTAAACACGCATATATGGTTAGGATAGATACCCATATCCTATTTCTGAGATCGAAAAATATTTCAATAAGAGGAGATAAAACTCATACTTATTAAAAAAATTATCTAACGTAGATGAATCTAATGCATTTCGACTAGTTTGTTAATATCAGGCTCGAATTCACTTAGAAACAGCAAAGACGCCGCGTTCAGTAACTCACAGCTGATTTCTCTTTTTAGTTAGCAACGTTGCTACAGCACTAAATCCACGTTCACACAAATGCGACAAAATCAGAAATCGTTGAACAACCGACCATAACCCGGGATACAGTTGAGAGATTCGCTTCCGCAACCGAAATTCTTGGTAGCCATTCTTGAATTTAATTTTTCATTTTTAATTTTCATTTGTTGTCAGTTCAATAAGTTGTTCTAACTGAGATGATTCTGCTATGTTGATATTTGAAAAATGATCCAATATCCAGTCTGGTATGTCCGTGTTTAAAATGTCCTGTAATCGTTCCTTGAAATCATCATGGAGGTTCTCCTAGTGCTGACTGTAAACATAAGCAAGTCATCGTTACAGAAGAATACTGCTGATAAATTGCGGAAGTTATTAAATTCGTGTCCCGCCGATATTCCTTTTGTACAGAGCAATTTGACTACGAAAGCACCAACGATAGTTTTTGTTTTAATTAAGTTTAAGTCGTCGCCTTAAAGCTGGAGATTCACATCATTGAACAATCTAACAGGTCTGTCATGTACGCAATATCATTCTTTGATGTGATGAGGTTCCCGCTCAATTTTGTATCTTTGTTTTCCAGCAACTCTATCACAGAGTCAAGCGGGAACGAGACTAGTGCATGCGCAAGCGACTCCAGTTGTTTCGTCTATACGATTCTCTAAACATTCAAGCCTAAAATCACATCTCAATAATTTCGGATAGGGACAAGGTCGACCGACAATTTTTGGATGAAAAAAATATCTGAAATCAAAGACTATTTTATTTAGTTAACTAAACCATGGACTACGTACATGAAATCTAAAGCTGCATCCACATCATTACATGGGTAAGAGATACTAATTAAACCCTCTATACGGGACTCCAAGTATTCGAGTATTAAGTCACAACTCAAGTGGTGTCGTGTCTAAATTCCGTCGGATTTTTATAGACAGAAATTGTCTGCCATCGCCCCTCTAGATTTCCGTAACGCCCACTAATTTTCTTTGAGTCTTCTAATGCTCCCCTGAAAGCATCCAGCGCCCACAAGGGGGCGTTATCGCTGGACTAGAAAGAGTGGTATAGATCATCTTACTTCCTCGCAATGCTTAAACTGTTTTCTACTACTATAATACCTCCCAGAAACGCCTTAAATAACTAAAACGCTTTTTTATGCTTTTACATTGATACAGTAAGCTTTCGATATGGGATCCAATAAAGCTGAAAATACTTGTATGTGAACCCCGGCCTCATTCATTTAAAAAGGCTCTTCTCTCCGTATTGGTCAACATCATTTCCATCATGGGAGCTCATTAACTTTAAAATGTGTATTTAACTGCGATACAAAAATATGGACAGGTTTGTTGTATTTTTCCTACAATCCTAGCAATACTAGCTGCTTTCTCTCAAGATCTGTATTGAAAATATGGATCTAACAACTTGGTAATAACTTGATAATGAATCAATATTTTTAAAAACCCGTCCAAATTAGAAGAGGGTGGGAGTGAATAAAATCAAAAAAATAAGTCGTCACAATGTGGATTAATCGTAGTTTTAAAATGGCCTTGAACGCCGAAACAGCTGTCACAATAATAAAAACTAAAAAATAGAACTTAATAATAACATTATTAAATTTAATTTACATTAAATTTAAAAAAAAAGAAATTGAGGTCCACGAATTAAACATAAAAACAATTAATAACAACTAGGCGTTTTTTTATACGTTTATTATTATTTCACAGCTACATGGAAAATCTTTTTTTTTAAATGGTTCGACTAACAAATATTTTATTTTAATTGCAAAATTCCGACTTTAATGACGTCAGAAATAAACGTGCGTGAGTATTTGCTACATCAGACAGTAGTTTTTCCAATTTATTGTGAAGATAATGATGCGATCAATCTTTATGGTAGGCAGGGAATACTACAATATTTCCAAATATAAAAATAACAATTACACTTATACGTATGTCACACACGTTTTTGCATGAATCAATAACACTCATCTTGTATCGAACGTGTCTACAGAATGGATTAATTTAACCAGATAAACATATTTTATAACCAAATATAAACTATTGCACAGCACATGTTATAACCAAACCGAGAGCCGGTATTGCACAACACATGCAATACCGAGCCGAGATTGCACAAAACGTTGCAATATCGGCACAAAATATTTGGCCGCGCCGCGCGCGCTGTAAATAGCGTACGCAGAGCGGTATGTGATTTCTTTTCCACTCCAGCCATGGAACGAACGACACTTTTACCCGACACTGCCTGGCTGCTTCGTCTTGGACTCGACATAATTAATTTCACTCTACCAGGAATACGCTCTCCTCCCTTGGATACCTCGACCTGCTGCTACCAGACGAGTCTTCTCCAGCCAGCAACATCTAACGTCACCACCCGCTACCTCAGCGACCGACCATTTTGGCTGGTGCCATAAGTCTAGTACGCTCTGGGCGACAACATCTCTATTGGGAAAATACCAAAAGTCTTTCTCAAAGCGATTTTCAAATCACAATACTCGAGCGTTCTTGTGTGCCAGTGCCTAAATATTTACACTATTTTTCTTATGCGGATCCTACACGTCCCGTACATATCTGTTTGTGAAATCTTTCCCACTATCATTAAAAACTGAGTTCTTTTTAAACTTGATAGAGCAGTGGCATTATCTGACAAAACATGTGCGTGTTTTTTTTTCAAATTAGGCCATCTAGACATTCTATGTGATCTGTGGTCCGGTCTTCAGAGGTGTAGGTAAGGTGGAAAATGAACGAATGGTCCATGCACACGTGTGTGTTTAACCTTTGCTGTCGTGTTTCCCCCATACTTGTTTATTCCAGTTGTCCCATTCTACTTTCCTACTTCCTCTCGGCCGCCATTTTTATGCAGAAACTTGTGGAAAAATACTGGAAAAGGTGTCACAATGGACAAACTATTCACCCCTGGCTCTACTTACTCAGAAATCCAGGAAAAAAATCTAATTCAACATTGAAATAACAGAAATAAGTATTTATGGTAATTTTCTCAAGCCGAAACACAAAAAAATAAGGCGAGGGAGTTATTTATATCAATAATTCGCATACAAACATTTCGGAGATATATAATAAATGAAATAATATTGTTTTATAATGAAATAATATTGATAATAAATATGATAATATATATGAAATAATATTGATTCATAAGGACCTGAAAAATTTGCGAAGTTTTAAGGGAAAATTCGTGTTATTTTTAAATAAAATTTGCGTTATTATTGATGAAATTCGCATTATTTTAATGAAATTCGAGCTATTTTTAGGGAAATGTGGTTATTTTTCCGGAAAAGGGGAAGAATTTTGTAACTTTTTTAAGAATTTTGTTTTTATCATGTTTTTTTTAATATTCATTTTTTTTCATCGAGTAATAGCTGCGTTGCATTTAATGGCTTTTCAAGCTTTTCAAAACCAGAGACAAAAATATATTTGACATAGAAACTTTTTTTTTTAAATACTGGATTATTGCGTGAAAAATACGAAAATTCGCGTTATTTATTTAAAAATTGCATTTTTTATGTTATTCGCGTGAAGATGGGGAAATTCGCGTTGTTTTCGTATTTCGCGTGAAAATCACGTTATCGCAAACGCTAAATTTTCAGGTCTTTACTGACTAGACCAATTGAATGTGGAGTCCAAGAATGCGTGACCGATATAACAGTTATGAACAATATTATTTAAGGGACGCACAGATGGTTTGGACAAGTTAAACCAATGGTTGGAAAAATTGTTTTCAAGAACTTACTTATATGACACGCAAGTGAGAGGAAGATAAAGAATGATCAAATGAATTTATTAATTTGACGGCCTCCGTGGTCGAGGGGTAATGCTCTCGACCACGAATCCGAAGGTCGCGGGTTAAAATCCCGGCGTGCGTGAGTCAATTTTATTTAATTGTCCTATTTCACAATTAATTAATTTAAATTATTATTTTTATAAACAATAATTATTAATCTAAAACACTCATCCAAATTGAAAAACCTTCCGAGCAAAGATAAATGTCGCCGGCAGGACTCGAACCCGCACCCTTCTAATGTCCGGTCAGATGCTCTACCGTTGAGCTACGTCGGCTTATCGCAAACCCGCCAAGTTAATCAATATATACTAGTGTTCAATCAATTAATTAATTTAAAAATAATATATAGTATATTTGCGCACGTTCCAGAGTGGAAGATACTGTCAGTATCGCCCTGATGAAAGACCACCATTCAAAATTAAAGCGTTGCTTGAAATGGCTTTTAGCCGTGTTTCTGAATATCCAGGTATTTCCCCACCTTCCTCTGCCCCTTCTCCACCTCTCCCCAATACCTTCAGCTTTCCCCAATTGGGAATGCCTTAGTCTTACTGGCTCCAGACGGTTGGGAGCAGTCGGGACTCTTGTGCGGTATTCAAATAAATAATAAAAAATAAAATTGCCTCGGGCCATACTAGGAGTTGGATTAAAAGAGAAGTGAATCTTTGAGATAATGTTTTTTTATTTAATTTACTAGCGCAGACCCGTAAAAAATCAGGAGATATTATAATAATTGTGGGATTTGTAAAGCTTAAAGTTTGAACTAAAAATTATATTCGTAAAAAAAAAACAAAAAAACAAAACAATTTTTTTTCTTTTTAAAAACAAAAAAAAACAATTCAACTGCATAAAAGCCTGGCCATTATACCAACTATTATAAAAACTCATTGTATCTACTGAAAATAAAAATTCATTGTTTTAGAATTAGATCCGAAATTATATTGTGCAGTTTATTAAGAACACAAAGTTTTATATAATGAATTTAATTAGAAACGTTTTAGAACAGTCAAATTTACATGTTAAACTCACATAATTTAAAAAAAATAGTAGTTGTTTTTCGGAGCAGGGGTTGTGGGATTTAACGAATTGAGGTACGGAGGTGAGAAAAGATTATATGCCAAGACATTTCTGAATGGCTTTTCATATTCTCAGCCTACCATCCCTCGGAAATTACGCATGTTGTGAGGCTGTAAGGAGTGGGGGAGGGGAAGAGATGGGAAGAAGAAGGTAGGTAAGTATCTGGTACTTCAGATCTAGTAACCAAATATGGTTAGGAAACTTTCAAGCAACGTTTCCATTCTAAATGGTGGTATTTCACCAGGACGATACTAGGAGAATATATATATAGTATTGCTTTAACTTTTCCCCATTTTCGGACTTCCGCCGGCCAAGCCGAAAGCGACCTTGGCGCCCTATCCATTCGAAACGCCTCAAGGTTCATTTTAGGATTGTTCTAACTTTTCCCCATTTTCAGACTTCGCCGGCCAAGCCGAAAGCGACCTTAGCGCCCTATCCATTCGAAACACCTCAAGGTTCGTTTTCGGTCAAAAAAAATGTGTCATTTTTTCGGACCGGCCCTGTCTCGCGAAAGTCGACCTAACCGCCCGTAGAGTTTAGAACACCGGAAGGGTCCCTTTAGCTGGCCAAGTCTGAAAAGAACGTAAAATATCGGGAAAAATTGTGATCTAAGAAAAATCTCTAGAAACTACTGAAAAATTCGTATCGAAGATAGGGAACGATTACGGGTTTCATCTGTCGGCGAGAACTAGAAGTAACGTTAATTAAGTGAGGAAAAATTCAAATCCAATCGAGTCGGTTCTATTTTCAACCGCAATCTTCGTAACCGCCGGGTGGCGCTGCTCGATCTTCATTCGAGTTTCCAGCGATCTTTCTCACCCTACGTGTTGCCAGTGAAAGAAAAATAATTGGCCACGAGAATATTTAAAAAGTACGTACAAAAACAGAAACCTGATCTCTCGGCGGTAAATTTTCTTCCACTATTGCCGTCGGCCACGAAAATACTTAATCTTTCATTTCTGTTAGTCGAAGAGGTTAAATAAATGGATAATCCGTACTAAAACAGGTGGCGGGAGTTTTAACAATCGCGACATTTACAGACACCCATGTCGAAAAATCCACAGTAATCGTTCAAACTTTTGACAGTTATAAAAGTTGATTAAAAATCTTCATTTTATTCTTTCGCGGCGATTCCGTTTTCTATGGGATCAGTTTGAAGGCAAGTGCAATATTACAAAGTACCTACCCAAAAACCTGTAATGAACTGAAGCATTCGAATTTAATTCCAGGTAGGTACCCCATTTTTCAGAGCAGCAGCCTATCGGAATAGTATGCAAAAAATGCTTTGAAGGTTTAATAATATTTTAAATAAACGAATTTGTCGAAATAGAATTACGGTTTTTTTTTAATGCGTAGGCGATTTTACACGGCGCCATTATAAATACCTACCCGAACAAAATTGAAATATTCATTTGAAATATACAAGGAGAAAATAATTCGGTGAACGAAAAAAATCATTAAAATAGCATTTATTGATAGAAAACGGTATTTTTTTCTCTGATTTTTTAAAAGATTTATATAGCGCTGTTTTTTTACTTTCCCCTTGAACTTAGCAGTTAGCTCCAAAGCCCCATTTTGAAAGATGTGGCTCATATTTTTAAGGTAAAATATTACGCAAAACACATTTATTAAAATAAAATCACTAGGGGTGGGGTAGGGGTCAGGGAAGGAATAGGGGTAAGAGCAGGGGTAGGGGTAGGGGTAGGGGTAGGTATAGCCGATATGGGTATCAAACTGAGCGTCTCCACCTACGCAACGAGATTTGGGCAATTAAAAATTTGGCAACAAATTCCTAGGCCCCATTTATCGAGATAAAGCTAACATTGAAAGTTTTTTTCTTTTCATTTTCTTTAAATACTTAATAGTGGTAGTCGTAGGGTAGGAGTTGGGTAGATGTGAGGTAGGAGTTGGGTAGATGTAGGGTAGGAGTTGGGTAGATGTAGGGTAGGAGTTGGGTAGATGTAGGGTAGGAGTTGGAGTAGGAGTTGGAGTAGGAGTTGGAGTAGAAGTTGGAGTAGGAGTTGGAGTAGGAGTTGGAGTAGGAGTTGGAGTAGGAGTTGGAGTAGGATATGGAGTAGGAGTTGGAGTAGGAGTTGGAGTAGGAGTTGGAGTAGGAGTTGGAGTAGGAGTTGGAGTAGGAGTTGGAGTAGGAGTTGGAGTAGGAGTTGGAGTAGGAGTTGGAGTAGGAGTTGGGGTTGGAGTAGGAGTTGGAGTAGGAGTTGGAGTAGGAGTTGGAGTAGGAGTTGGAGTAGGAGTTGGAGTAGGAGTTGGAGTAGGAGTTGGAGTAGGAGTTGGAGTAGGAGTTGGAGTAGAGGTTGGAGTAGGAGTTGGAGGAGTTGAAGTAGGAGTTGGAGTAGGAGTTGGAGTAGGAGTTGGAGTAGGAGTTGCAGTAGGAGTTGGAGTAGGAGTTGGAGTAGGAGTTGGAGTAGGAGTTGGAGTAGGAGTTGGAGTAGGAGTTGGAGTAGGGGTAGGAGGTTGAGTATAAATATTTTTCCAAATATTCGTTTTAAAAATTATTTCCAACACACACACTTCTTGCTTCATCCACATTACAACACACATACACAACTATTCATAACCAATTGCAGCTCTGCAATAGGCAAAACCTAGTATATATATAGTATTGTTCTAACTTTTTCGATTTTCAGACCAAACCTGGCCGGCCGAAAGCGACCTTGGCGCCCTATCCATTTAAAACACCTCAAGGTTCATTTTAGCTTAAGGGTAGCGGGATTTCGCAGCCAGGCGAAAATCATCCTTCCGCATATCGAATTTCAAAGAAAATAAGGCTCAGAATCGGATAAGGTCCGTGTCGTCGGCCTGTCTCGCGAAAATGGACCTAACCGCCCGCCGAGTTTAAAACACCGCAAGGCTCATTTTGGCGTGCAACAAATTCAGCAAACCGAAGGTAGCCGCGGATCGAAACTCGCATTCTTAAAAAAATCTCTGGAAACTACTGAAAATTTTGTATAGAAAATAGTGATCGATTATGGTTTCCAACTGTCGGCTAGAACTAAGACTAGCGTTAATTAAGTAAGGAAAAATTCAAATCCGATCGAGTTTTGCGTCGATTCTATTTTCAACCGCAATCTTCCTACCCGCCGTGTGGCGCTGCTCGAGTTTCATTCGAGTTTCCAGCGATCTTTTACCCTACGTGTTGCCAGTGAAAGAAAAATAATAGACTCGCCGAGTATATATTTAAAAACTACGTACAAAAGGTAAAATCGGATCTCTCGGCGGAAAATTATTTTCACCGTTTGCCGTCTCCCACGAAATTACAATATCCTTTACTTAGACGAATCGGAGAGGTTAACTAAATAGATAATCGCTTTTAAAAACCACGTAGGAAGTTTTGAAAATCGCGACATATACAACAACACATGGAAAAACTTCCACAATAATCGTTCAAAGTTTTGACAGTTGGGAAATATAAAAAAAAGCGCCATTTCGTTCCTTCCCGCCCGCTCTCATATTGCATAATTTTTCTTAGAGAATTTTCCATAGATTGTATGCAAATACAAAAGTACCTACGCGAGAATTTTATCTAATAAAGCATTCGAATTTAATTTCCGGGTAGGTAGGTACCCAAGTATTTAAAGGAAACTAACGGAATAGTATGAAAAAAATGCTTTGAAGGTTTAATAATATTTCAAATAAACGAATTTGTTGAAATAGAATTACGGTTTTTTTTAATGCCGAGGCGATTTTACAGGGTGCCATTATTAATACTTATATGAGTAATATTGTAATACTAATTTGAAATATACAACGAACAAATAATTCAGTGAACGAAAAAAATCGATAAAAATTCATTTATTGATAGAAAACGACAATTTTTTGTATGATTTTTTTAAAAATTTATATAGCGCTGTTTTTTTACTTTCCCCTTGAACTTAGTAGTTAGCTCCAAAGCCCCATTTTGCAAGATGTGGCTCATATTTTTAAGGGAAAATATTACGCAAAACACATTTATTAAAATAAAATCACTAGGGTCGGGGAAGGAATAGGGGTAAGAGCAGGGGTAGGGGTAGGGGTAGGGGTAGGTTTATCCGATATGGGTATCAAACTGAGCGTCTCCGCCTACGCAACGAGATTTGGGAAATTAAAAATTTGGCAACAAATTCCTAGGCCCCATTTGTCGAGATAAAGCTAACATTGAAAGTTTTTTCTTTTCATTTTCTTTAAATACTTAATAGTGGTAGTCGTAGGGTAGGAGTTGGGTAGATGTAGGGTAGGAGTTGGGTAGATGTAGGGTAGGAGTTGGGTAGATGTAGGGTAGGAGTTGGAGTAGGAGCTGGAGTAGGAGTTGGAGTAGGAGTTGGAGTAGGAGTTGGAGTAGGAGTTGGAGTAGGAGTTGGAGTAGGAGTTGGAGTAGGAATTGGAGTAGGAGTTGGAGTAGGAGTTGGAGTAGGAGTTGGAGTAGGAGTTGGAATAGGAGTTGGAGTAGGAGTTGGAGTAGGAGTTGGAGTAGGAGTTGGAGTAGGAGTTGGAGTAGGAGTTGGAGTAGGAGTTGGAGTAGGAGTTGGAGTAAGAGTTGGAGTAGGAGTTGGAGTAGGAGTTGGAGTAGGGATTGGAGTAGGAGTTGGAGTAGGAGTTAGAGTAGGAGTTGGAGTAGGAGTTGGAGTAGGAGTTGGAGTAGGAGTTGGAGTAGGAGTTGGAGTAGGAGTTGGAGTAGGAGTAGGAGTTGGAGTAGGAGTTGGAGTAGGAGTTGGAGTAGGAGTTGAAGTAGGAGTTGGAGTAGGAGTTGGAGTAGGAGTTGGAGTAGGAGTTGGAGTAGGAGTTGGAGTAGGAGTTGAAGTAGGAGTTGAGTAGGAGTTGGAGTAGGAGTTGGAGTAGGAGTTGGAGTAGGAGTTGGAGTAGGAGTTGGAGTAGGAGTTGGAGTAGGAGTTGGAGTAGGAGTTGGAGTAGGAGTTGGAGTAGGAGTTGGAGTAGGAGTTGGAGTATGAGCTGGAGTAGGAGTTGGAGTAGGAGTTGGAGTAGGAGTTGGAGTAGGAGTTGGAGTAGGAGTTGGAGTAGGAGTTGGAGTAGGAGTTGGAGTAGGAGTTGGAGTAGGAGTTGGAGTAGGAGTTGGAGTAGGAGTTGGAGTAGGAGTTGGAGTAGGGGTAGGAGGTTGAGTATAAATATTTTTCCAAATATTCGTTTAAAAAATTATTTCCAACACACACACTTCTTGCTTCATCCACATTACAACACATATTCTAAATACACAAACCAATTGCAGCCCTGCAATAGGCAAAACCTATATATATTAATGCTCTATTCGTCACTTTTTTCAGACTTCGCCAGCCAGTCAAAAATCGACCCAAGCGCCCTATCCACGCGAAATACCTTAAGGTTCGTTTTCGCTCAAATTTTGAGGTGTCATTTTTTGTATGGGAAAATATTTCACCCGTAGTCTCGCGAAAGTCGACTGTACTCCCGTAGAGTTTAGAACACCGCAAGGGTCGCATTGGCTGGCCAAGTCTGAAAAGATTACACCATCGAGTTAGCCGCGCGTCACGTAAAAATATGGGGAAAAAAATTAAATATCTGGAAAAATTTGGAAAACATGTCTCTTCTCGGGAAAGCGTAATCCATAAAAAATACTCGCGGGGAAGGATAAATAATTGGACAACATTTACTAAAACAGATTTCGGAAGGTTAATAATCGGTCAGTTCGGCCGCATTTCTTGAAAAAAAACCCAGGATAATCCATCAAACTTTTGACATTTCCAAAATCGTCATGAAACGACATATTATTGATTAAAAGGAAAAAAAAAAAATTTTACTAGCGACCCTAGCGGTCGGCACTAGAACTACAGTGAAATCCGTAAGGAAAAATTAAAAAAACTAATCGAATTTGGCGGTAATTCAAATTTCATCGCAAAGAAATTCTCCCCGTAATATACCGACAGTTTACTTTGAAAACGTTCCATATTAAGTGATCACGAAAAACAGACACCGACCAAAAAACGTAGACACAAAATATTAATTAATTTTTGTAATATAATTAAATGTTTTTTTTCGAATAAGTTTTTTTCCGAAAATCGAAAAGGTCCGTCTCGGCGAACGTTGGGGTAGAAAAAATATATTTTTCAA
Source organism: Halesus radiatus (assembly GCA_022606495.2). NCBI lineage: Eukaryota > Metazoa > Arthropoda > Insecta > Trichoptera > Limnephilidae > Halesus > Halesus radiatus. The sequence goes on from JAHDVE020000648.1 coordinate 44,817, forward strand.
ATAAAGATTTGTCGATTTTTTTCAGTTTTTCATTTATTAATTACGAATAGACTGTCGGCGTTTGCGAATTCACAAAGTACACCCTCCAACAATGTCATTACCAAAAAAAAAAATCAAAAAAGTCACGTTTTATTTTTATGTTGTTGTTAAATTTTATTAATTTATTTGAAATGAATACGTTAATTTGTTCGATAGTGTACATATTTAAAAAGAAAATGGCGGACAAGATGGCGGCACTTACGATGTTGCCAGTGAGAAGAAAACATTTACCCCATCGAATTTATTCGAAAATAGTTACTGGGTAGGTACTGAGCAGTTTTGGCTAAATAATTAAGTACTACCGATACGATATCATGACTTGATTCTTTTTACATATGAAATACATTAGAGGAACTAAAATCGCTGGTTTTTTGATAAATATTTATTTTAAATAGCGCCATTTTTTTTAAACGGACCAAATAGACAGAATCCGAAGAGCTGTTTCGAGATTGACATAATATATTTATTTTTTTGTTGCTTCTAAATGGACAATAACTTGCATATAAAATTACAGATTCATGGATTTTTGCCAGGAGCACAGAAAATCTAAGAGTGAGATATTTTTATAAATAATTCATTTTGATATTCTTTTTCTTTCGTAATATATCTGATATTGGTATCAAAATACGCGTATTGACGTAGCGGATCCGGGCATCTCGGTGAAAATATGAACAGTTAAATCTTGGCTCTTTTTTGCGAGAAAAGGCTAATACTGAAAGCTTTTTTCTGTTTCTTTCCTATAAATACTCAATAAGAATAGCGGTACAGTAGGGATAGGGTAGATTTAAGGGGGATGTAGGGTAGGGATAGGGGTAGAGGTAGAAGTAGGAGTAAGGGTAGGGGTACGGGTCGCCGATATGGGTATCAAATTGAGCGTCTCCACCTACGCAACGAGATTTGGGCAATTAAAAAATTGGCAACAAATTCCTAGGCCCCATTTGTCGAGATAAAGCTAATATTGAAAGTTTTTTTCTTTTCATTTTCTTTAAATATTTAATAGTGGTAGTCGTAGGGTAGGGGTTGGGTAGATGTAGGGTAGGAGTTGGGTAGGAGTTGGGTAGGAGTTGGAGTAGGAGTTGGAGTAGGAGTTGGAGTAGGAGTTGGAGTAGGAGTTGGAGTAGGAGTTGAAGAGGAGTTGAGTAGGAGTTGGAGTAGGAGTTGGAGTAGGAGTTGGAGTAGGAGTTGGAGTAGGAGTTGGAGTAGGAGTTGGAGTAGTTGGAGTAGGAGTTGGAGTAGGAGTTGGAGTAGGAGTTGGAGTAGGAGTTGGAGTAGGAGTTGGAGTAGGAGTTTGGAGTAGGAGTTGGAGTTGGAGTAGGAGTTGGAGTTGGAGTAGAGTTGAGTAGGAGTTGAGTAGGAGTTGGAGTAGGAGTTGGAGTAGGAGTTGGAGTAGGAGTTGGAGTAGGAGTTGGAGTAGGAGTTGGAGTAGGAGTTGGAGTAGGGGTAGGAGGTTGAGTATAAATATTTTTCCAAATATTCGTTTTAAAAATTATTTCCAACACACACACTTCTTGCTTCATCCACATTACAACACATATTCTAAATACACAAACCAATTGCAGCACTGCAATAGGCAAAACCTAGTATATATTAATGCTCTAATCGTCACTTTTTTCAGACTTCGCCAGCCAGTCAAAAATCGACCCAAACGCCCTATCCACGCGAAACACCTTAAGGTTCGTTTTCGCTCAAATTTTGACCTGTCATTTTTTGTATGGGAAAATAAAGCACCTGCAGTCTCGCGAAAGTCGACTGTACTCCCGTAGAGTTTAGAACACCGCAAGGGTCGCATTGGCTGGCCAAGTCTGAAAAGATTTTTCTATCGAGTCAGCCGCGCGTCACGTAAAAATATGGGGAAAAAAATTAAATATCTGGAAAAATTTGAAAAACGTGTCTCTTCACGGGAAAGCGTAATCCATAAAAAATACTCGCGGGGAAGGATAAATAATTGGACAAAATTTACTAAAACAGATTTCGGAAGGTTAATAATCGGTCAGTTCGGCCGCATTTCTTTAAAAAAACCCCAGGATAATCCATCAAACTTTTGACATTTCCAAAATCGTCATGAAACGCGATATTATTGATTAAAAAGAAGAAAAAAAAATTTTTACTAGCGATCCTAGCGGTCGGAACTAGAACTACAGTGAAATCCGTAAGGAAAAATTAAAAAAATTAATCAAATTTGGCGCTAATTCAAATTTCATCGCAAAGAAATTCTCCCCGTAATATACCGACAGTTTCCTTTGAAAACGTTCCATATTAAGTGATCACGAAAAACAGACACCGACCAAAAAACGTAGACACAAAATATTAATTAATTTTTGTAATATAATTAAATGTTTTTTTTCGAATAAGTTTTTTTTCCGAAAATCGAAAAGGTCCGTCTCGGCGAACGTTGGCGTAGAAAAAATATATTTTTCAAATAAAGATTTGTCGATTTTTTTTCAGTTTTTCACTTATTAATTACGAATAGGCTGTCGGCGTTTGCGAATTCAAAAAGTACACCCTCCAACAATGTCATTACCAAAAAAATAAAATCAAAAAAAGTCACGTTTTATTTTTTTGTTTTTGTTAAATTTTATTAATTTATTTGAAATGAATACGTTAATTTGTTCGATAGTGTACATATTTAAAAAGAAAATGGCGGACAAGATGGCGGCAATTACGATGTTGCCACAGAGAAGAAAACATTTACCCCATCGAATTTATTCGAAAATAGTTACTAGGTAGGTACTGAGCACTTTTGGCTAAATAATTAAGTACTACCGATACGATATCATGACTTGATTCTTTTACATACGAAATACATTAGAGGCACTAAAATCGCTGTTTTTTTGATAAATATTTATTTTAAATAGCGCCATTTTTTTTAAACGGACCAAATAGACAGTATCCGAAGAGCGTGGAGACCTGTTTCGAGATTGACATAATTTATTTATTTTTTTGTTGCTTCTAAATGGGTAATAACTTGCGTATAAAATTATGAATTAATGGATTTTTCCCAGGAGCACAGAAAATCAAAGAGTAGGAGATTTTATAAATAATTCATTTTGATATTCTTTTTCTTTTGTAATATATCTGATATTGGTATCAAAATACGCGTATTGACGTAGCGGATGCGGGCATCTCGGTGAAAATGTGAACAGTTAAATCTTGGCTCTCTTTTGCGAGAAAAGGCTAATACGGAAAGCTTTTTTCTGTTTCTTTCCTATAAATACTCAATAAGAATAGCGGTACAGTAGGGATAGGGTAGATTTAAGGGGGATGTAGGGTAGGAATAGGGGTAGAGGTAGAAGTAGGAGTAAGGGTAGGGGTACGGGTCGCCGATATGGGTATCAACTTGAGCGTCTCCACCTACGCAACGAGATTTGGGCAATTAAAAAATTGGCAACAAATTCCTAGGCCCCATTTGTCGAGATAAAGCTAACATTGAAAGTTTTTTTCTTTTCATTTTCTTTAAATATTTAATAGTGGTAGTCATAGGGTAGGGGTTGGGTAGATGTAGGGCAGGAGTTGGGTAGATGTAGGGTAGGAGTTGGGTAGATGTAGGGTAGGAGTTGGAGTAGGAGTTGGAGTAGGAGTTGGAGTAGGAGTTAAAGTAGGAGTTGGAGTAGGAGTTGGAGTAGGAGTTGGAGTAGGAGTTGGAGTAGGAGTTGGAGTAGGAGTTGGAGTAGGAGTTGAAGTAGGAGTTGGAGTAGAAGTTGGAGTAGGAGTTGGAGTAGGAGTTGGAGTAGGAGTTGGAGTAGGAGTTGGAGTAGGAGTTGGAGTTGGAGTAGGAGTTGGAGTAGGAGTTGGAGTAGGAGTTGGAGTAGGAGTTGGAGTTGGAGTAGGAGTAGGAGTTGGAGTAGGAGTTGGAGTAGGAGTTGGAGTAGGAGCTGGAGTAGGAGTTGGAGTAGGAGTTGGAGTAGGAGTTGGAGTAGGAGTTGGAGTAGGAGTTGGAGTAGGAGTTGGAGTAGGAGTTGGAGTAGGAGTTGGAGTAGGAGTTGGAGTAGGAGTTGGAGTAGGAGTTGGAGTAGGAGTTGGAGTAGGGTAGGAGGTTGAGTATAAATATTTTTCCAAATATTCGTTTAAAAATTATTTCCAACACACACACTTCTTGCTTCATCCACATTACAACACATATTCTAAATACACAAACCAATTGCAGCACTGCAATAGGCAAAACCTAGTCATTCGTGAATTCTATTTTGAATTTCCAAACATGACTAAAATTAAAATGTTTATATGTTGTATACGCCTTATTGTTGCATTTCTAGTATCACGTACTTTTAGTCTTCTATTTTGTAGTAACTATCGTGTACAACAACACAAACTTTATCTATATTACATTCTTGATGTACTTTTATTTCTACACTTAGTTACCATTACTGTCGCTGCATGGCGCTGCTCCCCAACTAAAACACGCGAAATCTTTCTCTATTGATTTGGGCACTTTTTCTAAAATAATTTTTTACTTCTTTGTAATTAGGTATTAAGATATATCTGTACTATTAAATATTTTACATGTATTTAGAGTATGTAAAAATTAAAAATTGCTGAGAATTTCGTCTTTTGGTATATGACTTTCAACGTTTACGATTTCGTTATATTTTCCAACAGACATATGCCATATACATAAAACAATCCCACGTAGTAATCAAAATTATTACGTGAGGAATTGCCGCGATATATTTATGGTCTCGTAAAAAGGCAATTTTGAACATTTTCACGGGCCTGGTCTGATAGCCAGTTCACCCCTTCACATGAGGGGTGGAAACTCGAAGCGGCGCAGTTTTATGGCCGTAAATAAAACCAGCCCTCACTTCCGTCCAATAAACATCCCCCGACGTACTCCGTGTATCTCACATCTTTATATTAAAACGTTCCACTCATAAAATTCACTCAATTATTATTAACATTGAATGATCTTTTTTGGGGAGTGTGTGCCAGAATAGGTGTGTGACTTTCAATTATTCGGCAAATAATGGTACTTATTTTGAATTTTGAATTTTGAACTTTGAACTCTGAACATTGAATATTCAGTTTTGAATTTTGGATTGTGAATTTTGAATTTTGAATTTTGAATTTTGAATTTTGAATTTCTAATTTCTAATTTCTAATTTCGAATTTGGAATTTGGAATTTGGAATTTGGAATTTGGAATTTGGAATTTGGAATTTGGAATTTGGAATTTGGAATTTGGAATTTGGAATTTGGAATTTGGAATTTGGAATTTGGAATTTGGAATTTGGAATTTGGAATTTGGAATTTGGAATTTGGCATTTGGAATTTGGAATTTGGAATTTTGAATTTCGAATTACTAATTTTCAATTTTGATTAATGAATTTTCAATTTTTATTAAGGAATTTTCAATTATCAATTGTGAATTTATCTCGAATGCTAAATGACAACAGTTGATTACTGACAGTCGAAATATGAAGTGCCAACTGCAACCAGTATTCATATTCTTTTAAGTTTTTTGTAAATTGTGACAGTGAAACAGCTTATCGGTGGTAGATGGATTCGTGCCCATGAGAAGAACATTTACAAAAAAATAAGGCTTATCATCTTATTTTTTCTATTACGCGAAAGTTAATATTAGAAGAAACCAGGGGCGCCCGAGTAAGATATGGTACGATCACGTTAATAAAATCGGTGGGTTCATAGAGACGTAATGAAAAGTTAGTGTTATAACCTTTTAAATCTGTGTAGAATTTGCTTAATTATTACATGCCTATCAGACTGAAAAAGCTGAGTAAATTTAAAAACTTTAGAGTTCATCTTCGGGAGTTTTTCAATAAAATTAAAATCTGCTACATAGTAAAAATTGATATTTAATTTGTTTTTATAAATTATGTTTTCACTTACTTAACTAGAATGATAAAATAATAAATGCATTATACACTTTAATTGTTTTGTTAATTTAATATTAGATGAAACATTTTTTACTTCAATAAAAGTTAAATAATTTGTGGTGTATTAATTATTATATTTTTCATCATTAAGTTCGTCTGGATGCAATTATATATATTCCCCCCCCCCCCTCGTAGTTAATGGATTGCTTACCATATTATGTATGTGTGGTGTTTAAATGTTATTATCATGTTGTCGTTTTGAAGTGTGTTTGCACTTGTGACGTTTGAATGAATTCTGTATTTGTGTGTGTGAGTTTATTATTTATTTTATATATTAAGTGAGATATTTTATACTCATATAGTTTTCTTATTGTTAACTGTTTTGTTTCCTCGTAAATTTTTGAGCGATGTTCTACAGACAAAATTAAATAGCTTTTTGATTACCTTGTTTTGCATACGCTGCAATTCATTTACATGTGTTTCATATGCGTTTTTTCCAAATTTCAATTAAGTAGTTTCAATAAAAAAAAATCAATTATTTTGTAACATATATGATAATCTGCTTAAAACGCCAGATAAGGAGGTGATTTTATCTTTAATTCCTTGTACATGTTGTTTGAACGTTAGATGTTTGTCAATACATAATAAATATATATTAATGTGAGCCGACATCGTGTTCTCACTCTCAGTGTTAGATTTAAATCATGTTGTTGGATGGGAACAAAACAAGAGGAAAAAGCGAAGGAGCGGATTCCATTGCTAAGGAAGCCACTGTTCACGGTTCGTTAAATGATATTCCTGTTCCAGTTAGAGACTATTTCCCTATTCTAAAAAGTAAATACAAACTACAATGGTCCTCTGAATGGAAGATAGCTTCTCTAACAAAAGGTCATCTGTACTCATTAATACAACCTTTTATTCTTATCAAGTCCCGGTTTCCTAAATACACTCCGAAGGTCGCGGGTTCAAATCCCGACGTGTGCAAGTAAATATTATTTAATTAATTTGTGCTGTTTCACAATGAATTCATTTAAAAATAATATATAGTATATTTGCGCACTTTCCAGAGTGGAAGATACTCTCAGTATCGCCCTGGTGAAAGACCACCATTCAGAATTGAAACTTTGCTTGAAATGGCTTTTAGCCGTGTTTGGTGACCAGATCTGAATAGCCAAGAATTTCCCCACCTTCCTCTACCATGTCTCCTTCCCCTACACAATTCCTTCAGCCTCACAACATTCCCCATTTGGGGATGCCATAGTCTCACTGGCTCCAGACGGTTGGGACTCTTGTGCGGTATTCATATAAAAACAAAACACTTGCATGCCAAAAACATATATTTCTTTCATAACTCGAATGAGACTAGGTCACACTTCTTGTCTTAGTCATCTCGCCAGATTCCATATAGTCAGCTCGTCTTAGTGTGATTGTAGGTTAGAGGATACTCCGGACCATAATTTCTTCGAGTGTCCTATCAATGACCAATTTCCAAACTTTATGCATAAATTGGTAAAACTTAAAATTAAACTCCCTACCAGTATTCCCTGCCTTCTAAGTCTCAACTCCCCCCAAATTAACAATTTATTAGCAAAATTAGTCATTGGGGATTAAAAACACATACATTTATACTGTAACTTATATGCTTCAATTTTATTTTCCCAAATATTATATACTGTTTAACCGCCCTAACCATACGAACGTACGTGATACGGCCGCTATATCATCGCCCGAACGCAACAAACCGTATCCCGTACGTTCAGGTTAAAAAATAACGATAACCGAAACCCACAAAACGTTCGTGATACGTCGTATACATCAAGTTCGTTCCCGTTGACGCGTATCCTGAATACGAATTTGTATAGAGGGAACCAATGACACTTGCTCATCGGAGCGCCCCTCTTAGAAATCTCGGTAAAACAGACGCGCATTCCAATTTGCCTTCTCTATTTCAAAGAAGGCTTTTTTTAATAGCTTTTGTTTTGTTCAAATCGACACCCGCCATGGGATTCTAACTTGAACCATTCGACTGCCAGCCGAGTGTTCTACTCATCGTGCTATGGACTATCGGTTTTTTAATATCTGAGGATCGGTCTAAATCAATGGAGAAGGGAAAATATTCACATTATCGACCGACTTGATAAGAAAGATCATTTCAAAGTAGTGCAGTGATTAAAAGTTCGTGAATTTACTCGAAACAATCATTTAAGAGATGCAAACCAAAATACTACTACGAGCTGTGTGTCCTTATGACAACATGAATATAAGTAGTAGACAAAAAAATCACCTGGCAAGCGAAGTGTAGAAATGTTTGATGTACGTTTTAATTTATTTTTTGAATAGTTTTGTAAGAAATAAAATAAAATTATCACAAATCATCCAAAATATCTGAAAAACCCCGTGAAAGATTCCGTGCAGAAACAGGCGGTCCGTTTGAAAGATTCGCCTATCTTAACAAACGCATTGCAGTCTTTGGAGCACAGACGTCAGGTGGGAATGCTGTCCTTGTTCTACCGGTATTTTAATGGAAGATACGCTGAGAAACTAGCGTCATTGATCCCTTCGGCACCAGAGTATTGTCGGGAAACACGCCAAACGCGCGCCCAACATTTTCACACGGTTGATATTTGTCACAACAGCTCGGCTATGGAATGATCTGCCGGCATCTGTGTTTCCTCCCTCCTACAACATGGGTCTCTTCAAGACCCAAGTTCACTCCTTCCTATCCTCTAAAATACCCTCCATACAGCATCCACAAAAATGATATAGGCCTTGAGGCAAATTATTTCCCTCAAGGCCTCCTGTGTGGAATTACTGTAAAAAAAAATTTCCACAAATAATCTTAGCTATAAAGAAGTTTATTTTTTTTATCTTGTGTTCAAAATTAATGAAAAAATATAATATTGTGCGAAGCTATCACTTTGTGGTTATAAATTATAATCTAATGAAACAATCAAACTTTGTTTAACCACATTTATTTTTCACGCCTACCGGTTTCGGAACCACCGTGGTTAAAACAAAGTTTGACTATTTCATTTGATTAATCAAGAAATAAATTATTAACTAGTTTACGCTTATATTTTTTATAAAGTAATTAACAATTTAGTTTAATTTTTGTTCAAGCAAAAGTACAGGAAAATCTTTAATTTATCCAAAGCATATTCCGTTGGTTTTCATAATGCAAACCGATTCGTAGTACAAACTAATCGAAATAGTGATTTCACTGATAGCTTCGCCTTAAATGTGGCAAGAAATGTGTGACAGTCTATTCTCACAACGCTTGTAGAGTAACACGTTATTTTCATATCTCCACGTTCGTAACAGTAAATTTCTAATAAAACTCCCCACCTTAAAGCCAATAGGGTGAAAAAGCCATGCTTGTCTTACTACCTATATTAAACATATCGATTTAACAAACAGCCCTACCAGTATAAAAGTATAAAGAGTAAAAATATTTACATAAGTTCTGATCAATCAGTGAAGATTGCATTAAAAAAATCATTAATTAATGGTATATCATAAAAAAAAAACTCGTAATCTAAACGAATATACGTAAAACCATTTTTCTGATAAGCAATCACATCGACCACCACAAGAGGGAAAAATTCATGGGAGTACATGCCGTCGTTCTTGTGGCACAAACCTAAATAATAAACATCATCAAATTATAAAATAAAATAAAACACTTACCGTTTTTTTTTTTCAAATTGCGACCAAGTCGTTGTGAATCCTTTTTGATTTTGATTAAACACTGATTTTAAACAAACAAAAAAATGATGAACTTTCAACAAACAGACGAAATACACTCACTTAAAATTGACAATAATTTGCAACTATTTAGATACCGATTAATTAAACTGGTTATAATAATTGCTCGAATATCCGCTATAATTTATAAATTCTGCTATTTGATCAACCAAATTAATTAAAAATAATTATTCAGCGTTTCGTTTCCTAAAGCTGCGATTTTTTTTTCAAAGCAATATCGTATAATTATTATGACAATTATTTTAAATACGATTTGCGTAATATATATAGATTTTTTTATATAATTTTGATTACACCCAACGTTATCCGATTATTCCTTTGAGAGTTTTGCGATCACCACCAAACAAATTATTTATGAATGTTTTTTTTTATAACAATGTTAAAACGTCAACAATTCGAAATTGCGTTGAAAATTTGTAATCACACAATAAAGTTTATAAGTTTTTGAGACGATTACTCACGCGAAATACATTTTAAACGTAATTTTCCGGCCGATTTTAAAGAACTCCGTAAGATAACAAACTAAAATTTAGTATATTTACGATAGAAATGAAGTTTTCCGAGAGTTTTGACTTCCCCAGAACGCGATGTTTGCAATTGTACAGTCAAGCGAGGGCGGTTTTCCGTCGGCGTCTTCCCCGCCTAGCTGCTGGAGCGACACTAGCGCCTCCTGGTGTCGCCTCCGCCCAACCTACCCTCCCCCGCCCCCGTCACCCAACCTAACCTAACCTAACCTCTACAACCTCCCTCTCATTCACTCAGCGAGGGTTGGAAAAGATCGCGGTATAAACATCTGTTCGGCGTTAGACTAACGACCGAACTTCTCGGAAGGAACACTTGTAATTGCCGCCAACAATGAGCGGTTATAATTTATGGCGTTTTGCGTGAAAATCCCTTTAAAAAAGTACCAGAATACTTAAATGAGTTGTAAAAATAAATACTATAACTTTACTTTGCATTATTTTATTTGTAAAACCAACAGCATTGCATTAATTATTATGTATGGTAAAAAAATCTAAAAAATTAACTAATAATATGTTTTCACTTGAGTATTTAAAATATTCAATTAAAAAAGAAAAGTTACAATGTTAGCCTATGAGGTTAGGATGATGGGAGGGAGGGAAGGGAAAGGATCTAGTCTGTGTAGAGTAATATGTATTGTGTGAATGTTATTTATTGATTTTAGGTTTGAAATTATAAGGGGCTGAGTTGAATAAGTTGAACTCGCTGTATGAAGTGTTAAAAATGTGTGAAGCGCGGTGAATAAAGGTGTTTTGTTTTGAGTTAGTGTTGCATTGAAGTTGGTTTAGTGTGTGGTTTTGTCTGTTATGCAATCTTAATTGAATTCGTTCAAGTAATTCAGGGCAATCTATCACAGGGGTGGCTATTTTTTTTGTAAAAACACTACGTCTGTAGAATTTCTACGGCTTTCTAGTGACGAAATGCAGAAAAACGCGGCTGACTCCTCATGACTCAAGTGGGGACGATAGCCCCGAAAATCAAGGTATCTTAGAAAACGGTTTTGTAATTTCTCAATCCTTTCTGTATTTGATTTGTACCTAGGATTCCAGATTTGAGAGGCATACTTCAAAGAACTGCATACATAAGTACAGCATTTTCATGGTGTTTACCTTTTTTAAATATATGCAGGTTATGAGTATAAAGCCAAGCATCTTGGAAGCTTTTGCAACCATTGTGTACAGTCCATAAACGTATCTACGCCGAAGTAAATATTTCCTTTTCGCGGTCAGACATGTGTTTTAGAAAGAGAGAGCACCAAATCTCACTTTACTCGTACATCATATTTTGATAGTAGACTTAAAGGGTTGAATAGGAAGAAGTGTCCCATATTGTTGGAGGGAGAAAACTCGGAATCTGACAAGCCATTTCACAACCCTATAATAAGCACAAGAACGAGTCGTAAAAATGAGTCATGTACAAATGTCGGCACGCGTTCGGCGTATCAACCATCCGTCAATAGCCGCTTAGACCACCTTCCTTTGTGAAAAATCATCAGAAATGTTCAAAATGCGATATGAAATTTGTATTAACTTTTGGCAAGAACTCTTGTTTCTGGTAATGCTTTCTTTTTATTTGTGATGAAACCAACTCCCCAAAGGCTCAGAACACATTCTGAACGAAATGAAGTTTTAACTCAAAAGACCAATAAAACTTGGATGGAATACTTTCGCAAAGTTTGCGGAAAGTCCGAAAGCGTCAGTAAAAAGCCGTCAGCAAGGGGGAAATCCAGTCGCGCCACTCGGGACGCGGACGGGAGTCGGGGGCACTCGATCGCCACTGGAATGCGGAATGCGGAAGAAATTCCAAAAGGTTCGGGAAGAAATTATATTACCTACCCAATTACACGGGCCAGAGAGAAATTGCGCCCCCACAATAAGGAGACATCGGTGAAGGGATAAACCGAGAGAAGTGTATTGTGATCGGCGGCGGTTCGTGGTCTTTTTAACTGGAGGTTCAATAAGAAATTCTATTTCATCAAAAGATATTATATTTCATCAAAATTTACTTACTGTTGTCCTTCGGCGAATCTTCGAATTCAGCGGCAGTCACATCATTTAAATAAAGTTGGTGGGAGGGGTACTATATTAACTAGCAACTTGAGACAATACGACGTTTGTCGAAACTTTCTTAACTTAGGAATATAACGTCTTATCTAAAAAATAGTTTAATTTTGAATTCTGTTCGTTTTACAAGTAGATTTACAAATCCATTGAAAGCAAGCATTTACAGAAGCAGTACAATTTGACTTGCATCCGTATTGTGCAAAGTTCAGCCGGCCGGCAAAGTGACTGGCAACTTCGGAGGTCACGTGTCTTTACACATTCCTTCGTTAGCGCTGGGCACAAACTTCAACATGGTTCAGCTTTGGTTATTTAATTTTACCGCCAGGGGGATTGTGATGTTTTGATTTTTTGTATGAATTATTTGCTTGGAATCGTAAGCTCATATGTGCAAAATCCATTCAGCGCAGCACCTATTGGAATATCGCGTTGCTCTTCGACCGTAGTATTCGATCGCGTGGATTTTAATCGGTATCTGGTATCCTATTTATTCCTTCGAATGAGACAAAAAAGGCGGAGGTTTTGGGTCTACCCCTACAATGAACGTAATATTCATTGTAGGTTATTTGTTGCTGCCAGGAAACTGTCCGAAGATGACGTAAAATTCCGGCAAATGTACTCAATGTCAAAAAAAATATTCCAAGAACTGGTCCAGCGCGTTGCTCGTTGGATATTACAAAAATGAATGCCAATATGAGGGAGTGCGTTAGTGCTGAGGAAAGAGTTTTAATAACCCTTTAATGCATATGCCAGTAATTTATAGTTATAAAGGCGTGAATATTTCTCTACCTCCATTATTAGCCAAAAATTCATACCCGCTCCGTGTTTGAATTCAAAGGATAAATGACGCGTAAATGATCGAAACGCAGTGCATAGATTTACTAGGGGCGTGTTTACCGAGAAGCTACTGAATTGTTGTCCCGCTTGTGGTATAACTGAAGTATGTCACGCCGCTCCCGCTTCCCCCCCGAGTCGTGAGCTAGAGCCCATTAAAATGTATGGCGCAGTGCCCTGTCGGTATCACGCATGAGGTTTATGTCGATTCCCTACCGGACCGTCAGAGAGTGGCCTTAGTGGATGAACATTCTGATACTGCAAGCAATGATTTATGATAAACATCCTCCTTAACTAATGGGTAATCGGCAAACGACATAGTATGTGACAAATACATATATAACTATTTTTGACACATCTAAAAAAATTGATACATTATTATACTATACATGTTATGCAGAATACAGATTGATATAAGCGCCTCATATAAGGTATTTTTACTAAAGATGGAACAACATTTTTTTCATTACTATGACAACACCAAGCTACTATGTCTTCAAAATTTTGTTCTTCAAATTATTTTTTTTTCGCATTCAAATTTGACAGTTCGTTTTATAAATGTTACTTATTCGTTATTTTACGCTTTTTTAAATTATATTGTTAATCTGTGAACATTGTTTTTTAATTTCTTTTTTTTTTTAATCTAAAATCTAACTAACTAACCATCATTCTGTTTCTCCGCAGGGGTAGGCAGAAAGGACGAACCGCTAACCAACTCGATCTTGGCGTACGCTCCTTGCTTCATTCAAATTCATACATCGTTTCATACATTCTCTTCTGTTATTCCGACTTCTGACATGGCCCGACTCGAGTATTTGATTCACTTGATCGTGCCATGTCTTCCTAGGGCGTCCCCGGCTTCTTCTTCCATTCAAATTCCCGTCATGTATTCTTCTTACACTCTTTTCTTCGTTCATTCGATCTTTTTTTACAGCATCTCCACACATATTATTCATTTTTTTTAAATTTAATGTAAATCAAATTTAATAATGTTATTATTAAGTTCTGCAAGTAATAATAAGATTTTTAAATTTGATTTACATTAAATTTTTATAAAAATTAAATGGAGTTCTTCGAATTAAACACAAAAACAATTAATCCCTATATCATCTTTGGGGATGCTGTATGGAGGGTCTTTTAGAGGATAGGAAGGAGTGAACTTGGGTCTTAAAGAGACCCATATTGTAGGATGGAGAAAACACAGAGGCCAGCAGATCATACCACAGCCGAGCTGTTGAATACAAGAACGAGTCGTAGAAGAGACCCAAAATGACAAATGTCAACCGTGTGCAAATGTTGGGCGCGCGTTTGGCATGTTTCCCGACTATGCACCGGTGCCGAAGGGATCAATGACGCTAGTTCCTCAGAGCATCTTCCACTAAAATACCTGTAGGTCAAGGACAGCATTCCCACCTGACGTCTGTGCTTTAAAGATTGCAGTCCGTTTGTTAATATAGGCGAATCTATCAAACGGACAGCCCGTTCTACATGCCCAATCCATCTAAACGTCCATTTCTTAATCTTACTCATTACGCTTACATCAGCCTTGCATTCTAAATGATCTCAATATTTTTCACACGATCATACATGGTTTTAGCACCCATTCGCCTCAGAGATCTCATTTCTACGGCATGCAGTTCTTCCTCTGCCAGTTTACTTTCATCCTTCCTCTGCCAATTCCATGCCTCACTGCTATACATCAGGGTTGGTATCAGCACTCCATTGTGGACTGCTAGATACATGGTTATTTCGATACATACGTTTCAGAAGTACATAATAATGCCCTCTCCACGTAATTGTCAAAGTGTTAAATAATAAATAAAAAGTCAAACAAACGAATCATCTCTTTTCAGAAAGTGCCACTAATTTCTGGATACCGTTCGGTGAAACCACTTGGACCATTGTGCTTTTTTAAACTTACAATTAACTTCCTATGAGCCATCTCAGTGTTGGCATAGCGTTTTAAACGATCGCAGCGCCCCCATTTTTGTCTACTATAAGATGTCAAACTGAACAAAACATAATAAAAATATTCCGGAGTATGGAAAATCTAATAAATTAAATACATAATTTTCCCTTGCGTTTATTTACCAAAAATAAAGCATTGTATTTTAAATGGTTTTTAAAACTGATTAAAATTCTCTCCGAAAGAAAACGTTCGTGTCAACAACGCCGCCTATCGACAATTTTCGTAAGTAAGTACTACTAATTATTCATAGATGTCACTCAACTCCATTGGGTACGAAAAACAAAAAAATATATTTTGCTGTAAAGAAAATAAAAAAAATTCTTTCCATTCTTCTACGCTTCGCTTGGGAAATAAATTAAATACGTTCAATTTGCTTGCTTGTAAACCATAACAATTTATTTACTTGTTTTTCATAGATAGGAATTTGTTTACAGTCGTAAGTTACACAACCTGACACTTCTCTCTGAAGTTGTCTCTCCGTGTCACGAGATTTCTGTCAGTATCGCGTAAAATCAAATCAGTTTTTCGTGAAATATTATCGAAATGGAAAAGAAAGAATGGTTAAAAAGTGAAGTAGAAGAATTGATACGAACATATCAATCTAAACCCGTACTTTGGGACATTAAAATCAAAGATTACAAGAGTAGATCGAAGAAACGTGACACTTTGGAAGAGCTCGCTCTCAAATTTGACACGACACCGGAAGAAATAACTAGGAAAATCCACAATCTTCGAAATCAGTTCAATTCGGAACTGAAAAAAATAGCAAAAGGACAAGGAACTAACGAGCCATATGTGTCGCGATGGCCGCAATTCATGTCGCTTACGTTTCTACAACCTACAATGCATTTTAGAACGCCAAGAGGAAATGTCATGGTAAATTAAATAAATCCCATATTCCATTTTATTGCAGCGCAAGAATAATGGTCGTAGTAAAACATTCGCTGCGGTTCTCCATGTCTTTAGCTTTACTCTCGATATATTTGGCAGCTGTGACGTTAGCTATAAATGTCGCTGACATGCCACCAATTTTATAAATTTACCGATGGGGAAGTGACATTTTCAGTGTCGTTTTATTTATTTTATTTTATCATAGTTAAAGTGAGTCAACAGCGATAAAAAAGATGTCAAAAATTTTAATTCAATTTAGGGAATTACTAAATTTGAGTTGTTTACAAATAATTTTTTATTTATATGGTAAATAATGGACTTTAAATTCACATACTTACCTCAAAATCATACCACCATCCGCAGGGATAGGCAGAGAAGATGTACTGCCAGATAACCATGTCTTGGTATACACTCCTTGGTTCTTCTGCATTCATACATCATCTCGTAGACACTCTTCTGTTATAATTTATAAGATTAACTCACAACAATGTACCTAATTGATTCAATCGATTGTACCATGTTCTGCTGGGACATCCCTGACTTCTCCCATCCACTCGTACATTATAATATATTCTCCTGATACCCCTGTTTCGATTCTTCGTAAAGGAAAAAATTCATCGATTTTATAGTAAAATCCACAGTTCATCCTAATGGTTTTGTAAAGTTTCAATAACTCTGACATCGTTGCTTGCCTTGAGTTTCCATGTTCTACTCACAATTACCTTATCAATTCCAGATATTAGACGAGCTTCCCCTGTTCACCAACGACAGAAGCAACGATGACCAGGATTACAAGATGCAGAATTTAAGCAGCAGTCAACAAAACACCTATTCTCAGAGGACTTCAGGATCTTCAAACAAAAGAAGGATCCCAAACAATGATGATTATCAATATCTAGACAATGTGGATGTTTTGAGAGACATTTCTTCCAGTTCGCACATAACGCAGCACAAGGAAGATGAATTTGAAGCATTTGCTTTGAGTATTGCCACGCAAATGAAGCAATTACCGTTGCAAGATGCCTTGGAACTTCAAGCAGAAATTCAGAATTTAGTAGTGCAGAAAAGGATCAAAGTGTTGAACTCTATGCGGTGTTGATTGATAAAATGTGGTGTTCAGGTGTGGTGTACTTATCAAATAAGCAGGAATAAAATAGAGGTACAAATTAGAATACACTCATCCTTCCATGAACATTTTTACATATTCGACTTACACCTGTTAGTTTTTTTTTTTATGTGATACTGCAGATACGTCTTAACGGGGAGAGGGACGTCAGAGAGTTATTATTCATTAATTCAAAATAATGATATTATTGTGCAATACGCTAAACTTGGTGTTTTTAAAGAGAAAAATATTTATTACGTTTTTTTTTTAATTTGCATGGGCCTAGCATTTATCAAAATAAAATCAGAAATATTACACATTTCTGACAGTTCTACGCATGTTTTACAAAAACATTTAAAAAATTGAATGTCCTTAAAAAATGCTGTGAACGTTTTTCTTTAACATGTCGATAAGATAAATTCTAAAAAAACAGTGTAGTTTAATTTTTTCATAAACACTATGTAAGTTTAATGTTTTTTATTTTTTTTTTTTAATGCGGATTACAAATCTTTGGTTAAGTTTATTTACAAAAACGTAAAGAGAAAGGATTAAAAATATTTTTCTCCACTTTAAAAATCATATTCATATTGTAAACATTTTGTAAAACATACAATATTATAATAGATTTTGACTTATTTACTTATTACATTCATCATTAGCTCATTCATCATACATACTTCGTTCATCCAACATTCAAAATATCATTTTATTCCTACCTATATAGGAACATTGTCACATCGGCTTCAGGAGAACTTTCATAGTGATGGATTTGCAGTAACTATAGTCATAAATTATTTTTATATTTCTTTATTAAAAATGTGATAATAAATGTGTATACATTTAAAACACTGTCAAGATTTGTTTTCCTTTCATCAGAGAAATACAAGCATAAAAATCATGTCTGTGAATTTGTGACAATTACGCAAGATTTCAAACTGCCTCCAGCCTGTGGAAGCATAATTTTATTTTATCCCGCTCCTTCGAGCAGGCTTAGGGGTTTTTCCTTCGCAGCAATTATTTGGAATAGCATGGGTCACGACTTATTTTGTTAAGAACAAGAGTCATGGCACTAGCACAATATTTTCGTATGACTCAAAAGAGTCACTCAATTGAACGATGTCACATCTAATAAGCTATGCCCGGCGCAGTACAGTGCTCAGTGTACTCGCGAGCTACGGCAGTGTGCCATGACTCCTACGACTCCCAGCGTATGAGCAATCGATTCCCAGTGCACTGCACCGTACCACGACACGAATGAACTGTTAGGTAGTAGATGTAGATACATGTTCAGACGCCGCGCCGTTCACCCGTCTGATGGCCGGTTTTTTCAGTATACACAGAGGAATGTGATGAGTCAGATTGGGCTGTTAAGATTCTTACCCGATACCAACTTGACGAACGTAAATACCTCTCAAGCCGAACTTAAAAAGCAACTGAAATACCATCCTAAATAATAACAATACTTGGCTAATTTATAGCACCATTTTCCTGAAATCAACAATTATAATTATATTAATTGATAAACTAATGTTTTTAAGACAAGATTTTTGTGCATAGCGCAAAGGGTAAAAAATTATTTTTATAAACAATAATTATTAGCCTGAAACACTCATCCAAATTGAAAAAACCTTCCGAGAAAAGATAAATGTCGCCGACAGGACTCGAACCTGCAACCTTCTAATATCCGGTCAGATGCTCTACCGTTGAGCTACGTCGGCTTATCGCAAACCCGCCAAGTTAATCAATATATACTAGTGTTTCATTCAATAATTACTGTTTTTTTTATTATATTTCACCTGTTAACAACCAACTTTATTAGTTTGGCTAATAATTATTGTTTATAAAAATAATTGTTACCCTTTGCGCTATGCACAAAAATCTTGTCTTAAAAAAAAACTTTAGTTTATCAATTAATAAATATTTGACAAGTCAAAACATTTTTCATCAATAAAATGTAGACATAATTTGTCTCGACGCCACCTATTGAGGGATTTAGTCGTTACAAGCCTTCCTCATACTAATAAAGTTGGTTGTTTACAGGTGAAATATAATTAAAAAAAACGGTAATTATTGAATGAAACACTAGTATATATTGATTAACTTGGCGGGTTTGCAATAAGCCGACGTAGCTCAATGGTAGAGCATCTGACCGGATATTAGAAGGTTGCAGGTTCGAGTCCTGTCGGCGACATTTATCTTTTCTCGGAAGGTTTTTTCAATTTGGATGAGTGTTTCAGGCTAATAATTATTGCTTATAAAAATAATTATCTTTCCAAAACAAGACATAGATATCTTAAATCAACAAGGAACATACATAATATTTTACAAGAAAACTTACAAACATTAACGATTTTTTTTGTTTTAGGTATACATTATTTAATAATGCCAATGTTTACCGGGAGTCGTGTGATCACGGCACTTCAAAGAGTCGGTACAATTGTGCGGCACGTTCATGAACAACTCATCGCTAATCTGGAACCCAAAATCAATTGTGGTGACCGTAATAATATTTTAGGCCTCTGTATAAATCTTCAAGCATCCTCGATGCTTGCTCGCACTTGTCCGGGTCATGAGTCACACGTTTCACAGGTCAGGACGGAGCTAACCAAATGATTTTGTTATATTCTGTATATATTAGCTGTAACTGAATCGATAAATACAGGTTATCTGGAATGACGAACTAGTAATATAGGGTCACCATAGATAACGATACGAGCAATTTTGGGCCAGTATTGACAGTATTGTCATTGGCCAATCTTTGATTTCGAACTCAGCTTGCAACATCATTTCAATCATGAGTTAAGGGACTTTGAAATATTAATTTTAACTGTAAACAAAATAAGACAAAACAGCAATACTTTTCAATTGTTTTACAAAAAAACAATTGAAACTCTGTCAAAACCGGGAAGGAACTACTAGTAAAGAAAAGACACAAACTTCATACGACTTCTGTAAAATAGACCTTTAATTATTAGATATAAACTTACAGATCAAAAACTCCTATAAAAAAACAACAGTTATTCACGGAGACAGACAGAGGTTGGTTGGTTGGTTGGCTTGCTTGCTGCTGATGGATGGTGTTAAAGAATCCTCCGCAGTTGCCGGAGATACTAGAGGTTCTAGTAGCTGATTGGCAAAAGGAAGGGCGAATGTAGGTCGGCCGTGGTGACTACTCGATGTTGGTTATTTCCTCCTTGATAAAGAATTCAATCATCTCCTCTTCAACGTTCTTCGTGTCTGAGTCCAACTCATCCGTGTCCACGTCTGGAATATAAAATAACAGGAATTAGTTTATCAATTTGAGCTATGTAATCTGAAAACTCATTGAGGGAGCTAGTCAGGTTATTAACATCCACTTCGGGAGACACGTGCAGAAGTTAGAAATGTCAAGAAGATGAATATTCATCTATCATGCCAACGTTGTCTTGATAGGAAGAAGACTCACGATATCGGGGAAGTCTTGCAGCTGGAAAACATTGCTAAACACCCAATTATAACTTTATTAAAGGGACTGAACTACTGTGCATTTGTGGAGTTGAGGTCAAAATACTCACCTTCGCGGATATAACAAATATCTAGTATGAATAAGTATTTAATTTATTTTTTGAACTTACAATATAAGGGCTATTAAAGAAATTGAATATTCGCATTTTCAGGGGCAACTTTAGCAATTATTTGGGGCTAATTGTGATTAAAAATATTTTACCCCGTCTACTATGAAAATATAAAATTAATTATAATGGACTTAAATTTAAATTAAAAATGACCAATTTACGTTGTAACACAAATTTGTCCTACATAATTTAAAATATCGACCCGAAACAATTTTTTTTTTTAAAGATGTTTTTTTTTGTTATTTTATTTCATGTAATCATTTTTACATAGCAAATATGATAACTTAATTTTTTTATCATAAACCGGCAAATAATTTTCAAAGTTGCCTCGAAAATCATGAAAAATTAATTATTTTAATGGCCTATTTCATAATTTAAAACAAAAATACTTCTAATCCGTACTTAACTAACCATCAAGCCATTTCTCCACAGGGGTGGGCAGAGGACGGACCGCCAAACAACTCGATTTTGGCATAGACTTCTTGCTTCATTCACATTCATACAACGCCTTATACATTCTCTTCTGTTATTCCGACTTGGCCCGACTCGAGTATTTGATTCACTTGATCGTGCCATGTCTTCCTCGGACGTCCCCGCTTCTTCTTCCATTCACATTCGCGTCATACATTCTTCTTACACTCCTTTCTTCGTTCATTCGCTCCACATGCCCAAACCATCTAAGCGTCCCTTTCTTAATCTTACTCATTACGCTTACATCAGCCTTGCATTCTTTACGAATCTCAACATTTTTCACTCGATCATACATGGTTTTACCACACATTCACCTCGAAGATCTCATTTCTATTGAAAATGATCAAATACTTAATAAAATCGTGTAGGCACAAGTGCAAGTAGTGATCTGCGATCGTTATTATTCTGGTATTTTCAATTTTTTTACATGTTTTATAAACTGATCCCCGTCGTAAAATTCATGCATCAATTTTTGACCTGATTTTGGTCAATTAGAACCTCTATACCTAATAGGGATAAAAAATATATAAAACCTACATGACGCTCTACTAAATTGATATTAGTTATTTTTTTACAAAATTGCACTGGGAAGGTGATACTCCCGAAAAACCAGATATAGTCATGTTTTTTACTTGTTTTTACAAACTTATACGCATTTTTAAGACTTTATATCTCGATACCTATTAATTAGAGATAGAAGAAAATTATTAATGATAAAGTTGTAGGAAATTTTATGTTATATTAAATTTGTTAAAGCTATATTAGCTGAAATTTACATTGAAAACGAGATACATATTTGGGAAAAACTAGATTTCGCCGCGGTTGAGACTAGTTTTTTCAAGATAGCTGATTTTCAAGATTTTCAAGGTAACACGCACAAGTGCCAAGCTTGAAAACTTGGATTATTCAACAGGGGACCATTTTATAAGATTATATAACAAAAATTGAAACTTTCAGAATAATTACGATTGCAAGTCTATTTTTGTGCTAATTGCACTGCCCTAGTGTGAGAGGCATACCATTAATTATAGTATTACATACAAAATTGTCAGTGGAAAGAAGCAACAAAGTATCAATTGATTAATTTTAATGTGACAACAATTCAACTTACAATTCCTCAGCTCCAACCTCCTTGGCTTCTGCTCCTCCCACTCCTTGACCTTGGAGGCGCGGTACTCCTCGAACTTCTTCATCAGCTCGGCGCGCTTGGCAACCAGCTCCTTGGAGGCCTTGGTCAGACGCAGGCGATCCTTGGACTCGAACTGCGCCGAGTACTTCTTCAGGTTCTTCTGAATGTCCTTCTGCTGGGCGGCCGACAGGAGTGTGGGGGGGCGGGGGCGCCACAGGAACTGGGTGAAGGACTCCTTGGCCACTCTGTATAAATCAAATTAGAGAGGTAACAACGGGGCTCTGATAAACTGCCCACTATAATATCTGCCACTAAATCAGTACCTAATTTACGTTTCATTTCTGCTCCTTCCATTAACACTATTCAACTTGAGAAAGATAGATCAACTTATCAACATTGAAAGCAATCACTATCACCTCGTTAGCGAATGGCATAAAATTCTCCAAATTTAGAGAAATGGTGAAGATTTTAAAAATTTATTTCTAATTAACAAAATATGGAGATAATTGAACATTGGACAGAATAGGTTTACACATTCTAAGTAAATTATACATAATATTTAGTCCAGTAAGAAGTACAGAAAGCCCTTTAGTAGATAGCACTATGTCTAGTGAGATATCTATTATCTGTGAAATACTCTGAAGTCTGCGGTCCATCACGTCAGGTTCCCACCCAGCCATCGTGAGCTCAATCCTTGACTGACTATGTCCTCCATCATGACACGACCAACATTTCCGCTTAGTGTGATGGCAGCAGATTTTCAAATATAGACAGATTATTTGTAAACCGAGAATGTTTGTCATTCTTTAGAAAAAAAAATCATTGAGAATTATAGGACAATTAAATAATCACGTGAACTTTACTGACCTTCTTAAGATTTTTCCCTGGAAGGACCACATGTAATATCCGCAGTCCATCTTGCACTTCAGGGCAGAAACTCCTGTCACTACGTATCTGCCAGTGGGGTCCCACTCAATACCAGACATCTAGAAGAAACCATTCGCAACATATTATTCACAAATTATTCAGGTAAGTAATGGAAATAAAAATACAGTAAAAACCCTATTTTACGTTTTTCAAGGGACTGAAAAAAAAAAACTTAAATGGAAGGAAAATGTAAATCAGAGGAAATGAAAAAAAAACAACTTTTTTTTTAAAATAATCTTTGTTAATTTTTTTGGTTGAAAAAACAATACATATTTTATTTTTATAAAAAAAAAATCATGTAGGTAGATTAGTTGAGTATTGAAAAAAAACATTTAATTTTTTTTTATTAAAAAATCATATTTGTTGAATTTTTTTGTATTGAAAAAATATTTCATATATTATTAAAAAAATCATATAGATTAGTTTGTTTAATTTTTTTTTCTCTAATTCATTTTCAATTGTATATATACATTTTAAAGTTTCGTTTTGAACGCCACAAATGTGACAACTGCGCCGGCGCATTGTCATGTGCACGTCCAATCACGGCACAGATTGCTAAAATAGAAAGTGGGCGGCCAATCACGGCACAACAGATAAACATGTGTCTTCTGCGCTGACTCATTGTCAAGCGCGCGTAAATCACACATTTTGAATATTTTCGACGTAAATTGCGGGAAAAAAACGTAAAAATCGGGTAATAAATGTACTAAAATACATCGGGACTGAAATAATAACACGTAATTGGCAGGAAAACGTAAAATCCGGGGACATAAAATACGGGTTTCACTGTAAATGGTGTCAGTAATAAACTCACCTGGTAATGATCAGCAATATTCATAACGGTGAAGTCATATGTATCCAAGAACTCCAGAGCGCCACCAGTGAGTCCCAGATTAGCCAGCACGATGAACTGTCCAGACGGCGCCCAGAACAGATGGTTGTACGGCTTCTTCTCAAACTTCTTCAGCAGACTCGGGGCCTGGCCAGCGTTGACTCCGTAGAAGCTGATGCAGATGTTGGACATGTCTCCGTGGATGATCGCAAACTTGGAACCGATCGGCTCCCAAGCGAACGCGTGAATCGGCTCTTTGATTTCAACGGAATCGACGGGGATCTCTTTTTCTCGCATGTGGAAGATTTCGAAGTTGTAATACATGCCGGAGTATTTGACTTCGGATTTGTCTTTGCGGATCTTAGAGTAACGATCGACCTTCACACAGAGGTAGTCCCCGCTCTTCTGCCAGTGGATCTTGCAGTCAGCTACATTGAAGAGATTCTTAGAGCGAATCTCTTGGCGACTGGGGATCTCGAGGAGCGTCACGCGGGCCGGCACGTCCTTGTCTTCCGCCACCCAGTAAGCCAGGATGTTATCAATCGGAGACCAGCTGAAGTCTCTGATGCCCTGAACCTTGATGGACTTCTTGTCCAGCAGACCGAAGCCTGGTGTGGAATAGACGGACAGCAGGTCAGGTCCCATGCAGGCGAAGAACTTGTCATCCTTGCTCCAGCGGAACAAGGGCCACACGGTGTAGTCCTCAGGTGGGGGGAAGCTGCGTTTCTCTTGGCCGGTTCTGCAAACATAATACTGTGTTAATTATGCAATTTATTATTTATTTATTTATTATTATTTATTATATTATATACGCCCTATATGGGCTTTTACATATTTAGTTTATAATATTCACACAGGTTCAAAACACATTTCAGTAACTGCACCAAAAACTAATAATGACTAATTATGACTAATTATGACTGCAGAATAGCGGCGAGAGCCACATGAGAAAAATGTCAGGCGCCAGAGGATCATTCAGCATCCCTCGCATGTGCCCAACAGTGATAAATGTAAATCAACTTTTCTTCAAGTATCACCTTCGATTTAGAACACCCTGTTACCAACAATAATCCATTTTAAACTAACCACTATAAGTGAAAGCCTCCTCCTCAATTGTAATCTCTCCCTCATCTCATAAACTAGGCATTAAAAGAAAATTAACAGCTTAGTTCTCAGAAAAGGACCATACAAATGAAAATATTACTAAGTATGAAAAAAAAATCGATGATTTGTTTGGATGTTCCGTTCCTTTATGCAAGGTCACAATAAATTTAGGTTTATGCTCGATGCATTCTATCAAAGAACATGTGTCTTTATAGAGATTCAAGAAGTTTGGCCTACCTGATGTCCCAGATGATGAGCTTCTTGTCCTCAGGCCTGTCATTGCTAGCGCAGAAGGTGACCAGGTAATTCTCGCACGGGGAGAAGCTGATGAAGCGCGCGTACGGGTGCGAGAACTTCTGGAACTGAGAGAACTTGGGGCCGGCCCACAGCGCCACGCCGCGCCAGTGGAAGGTGGCGAGGTACGTGCCCAGTGGGGACCACATGGCGAAAGTCTCGGACCATTCCTGCAAATAAGCAAGAGTGATATACTTTCACATGGACTTTTTGTGTATAATGTGTCCTATAACATTACCAGATCTAGAAGTTTTAGCAGTCTAAATGTCCCGATAGTATGGGGTTAAATAGTTATCACATCTTCTCTGACAAATTGTTTTGTTGCAACAGAAATATATTATATAATTGTAGCTATAACCCCCACCATACAATATAAGAATAAGATGCCAACAAAATGCATATACATATTATGTAACACACTCCATTTCTCGCAATTTTGGTTATTCACAATTATTTACCATATTATTATGCTGTTCTGAACTGTTAAAGTGAACTTACGGGTCTATCCTGGAGGGTGACGGGCTCGGGGCTGCAGTTCTGCCAGATCTGCAGGGAGACGCCGGTGCCGATTCCGATGCAGAACTGGTCGTACGCGTCAGGCTCCATGAGGTAATACTGCAGGTCCGTCTGCACATTGTAGGGCTGCGGCGCCGGGGGCTCCCATTCCTTGGGTATCGCGGAATACCTGACCGAAACAAAGGCTGTTAATGCTTGTAGATTTACACATAGTAGAGGATGTGTTCAATCAGTCAGGAATAGTACACTATTCCTGGGTTCATGGGGAGGTTTAACCAGGTTTTGACAGCGGACGCGTCTACCCACCAATTGGATTGTGGGCGGGATCAAGAAAGGCCGATTGAGGGAAACCCCTCGATGTCTCCAGCCAGACTCACAACCCATCGCCTTGCACCGCAGTGGAAGGGATGGATTAAAACGTCTGTCACTCCTGGACACACTGACCCCCACATTCCGAACCACCCCCATACATTTTCTAGAACTTCCTCTCCTTAAAAAGACCCTTCACACAGTATCCCTAAACATGACATAGGCCCTGAGGGAAATTATTTTCCCTAGGGCCTCCTGTATGGAGTTAATGTTTAAAATAAATCTATCTAGATAATATATCTATGCTTACAGTGCATACCTAAAATCTAGAAAACAGGAGGACAGGATTAGTGGTTTCATTGTAATAATATAGCATAAAAGTGTGTTTACTTAGGTAGTTTGTTTGTCGTTATTTATCAATGTCATGAAGGGACACCGAAGGGATGAATTCTATCAAACAGCATATGTCGGCAATTTTTCAACAATATCAAAACACTTTCACAGAAAGGAAACACAAACGTGATTTGGTCCTAAGAAATACAAAATGAGTTTCACACTATGTTTTAAGATAAGATACATCTAAGAATAGAATGGCAGAAGTAGGGGGGCGTGAACTGACACTACTTAACAGTTTAAATGTGTATTACATAACATGTATTAAAAAAAACTTTAAAACTGGTTATGTTTCATCCATCTAAAATGAGCGAATTGATGAAACTTTACTTTCACCATAGATTTCACAAGCATATGTCAAAAATGTTATAATTTTAACTATTATTATTGACATGTTCAAAATGGACACAAACCCACTGTTGTTTTTCATGTTTTAAACAAACAAGAACACTTGTTATACCGGAAAGCAATGTTTGTAACACAAAATACGCAAGTCCATTTGTGTATGGAATCAAATAATCGGGAACGATTAGTATTCTTATCACAACATCACTGAATATTCAAAACACACCAGAGAAAGAAGAATAGCGAGTAAAAAGGTCTACTCACTTTTTAAAATCTGTAAATAAATTAACTAATAGCGTATGGTGCTTGTCTAGTTTGCCATTGTTTGTGACTTTGACAGCCTCCAGGGCGTTCTCCCCGTTGGAATATTCTAAGAACACGTAACCCGCTGTCTCTTCAGACGCGGGCTTGAGTGGATAGAATGTATTCACTATTGATCCGAACTTCCCGAAGATCTTGTTTATAACGGTCTGTAGCTTGGGAAGACGGTCGGGCCCGACCTGGGGCAAGCCATCGACGACGATGACGCTTTCTACGCCATCGGTCTCTTTCGGCCTCTCTTCGATCAAGTCCTCCAGAAGTTCTGCAAAAAAGTTTTGAGGTTATAATATGACACATCAGTAAATTTAGCACAACAATAGAATTTATGTGGGAGGTTTGGTATTTTAAAACAAGGGCAAAGATTGTAGCTGTATTTAAGGAATATATTATTTATCTTTCTAGGAATATCGGGACTAAAGTCTCGATAACCGCTACTTTCCCTGTCAAAAATGCAACGCTGTGTCGGCTTACCTTCGTCCTCGATATCGTCGACATATCCATCTGGATCACTGAAATCTGGCTCCTCATCGTAGTTGGTTTCTGCTGGCTCATTATCTGTGGGCTGGTTGGCCTTATCGTCACCCTTTTTCTTAGCCATTTCGATGATAAAACGTGGAGCGGCGCAAGCTTGCCATATGTCTACGCGAAAGAAAGATGGCGGGGCTGACGCAGGTTGCCAGTTGCCATAATCTGTTCCTAAATGTACTGTGTTTGATAATGCCACCCATTATCGCTCCTTTCTGACATTTGTTCCATTACCTCCCAATAAGATCACTAATAATGGAACAAGAATGGTATATCTATGAATGGAACCTATATTTGAGAAAATTTTGCCGCTTTGATTCAAATAGTTATGGAAAGTAATTGCTATAGTATTTTGACGTGTTAGAACTCTTTTCAAGTTGTTTTAATACAGAAATTACTTTCATGACCCTATTTGGTTTTTTAAACGTTTCGAATGTTACTCAATGCGAATAACCATTTTTGAAATTTTTATAATACGCATGCATACTACAATAAATGTATAGATCCCTATTTAGTAAAATTAAGCTTAACAACTATAATGTTTTGTTATTATTACAAAATGTACAATATTTGAGCCGTTGTACGATTAGTCCTAAACGTGTGCTTTATTTTGGCATGACCCCTTTTACTCTGTTATGCAACAAATGTACAAAATACAGTAAACTTATGATCGACGCATCTGAACTCTTGCGCAGTCGGCGACAAGATGTGTCATCTTCGGTTTAATGAGCGTATTACGCTATTAGCTGTTAACATCGCTACAACGATTTTGCTAATGACTCCAGTACCTATCCATAAATATGATTTGCACTAATTTAAGAACATTCGCATAAATTTCCCACAGTCGTCCAATGAGATTTATTTCAAGGTCATAATAAAATTTGCTCACCGATATAATAGTTTAAAAAATCGTTCTTCTTAAATTGTTTTTGACAGCTCTTTATATTTTTTTCTGGCCCTGTAGAAAACGTGCTATGGGCACAACCACCCTAGGACGCCTTTAGAACAGGTCACGCCATCGGAATCATTATTATGGTATACTACATCGAGGTCATTATTATGGTTTCCGCCATCGGAGCAGATGACCTTTCTTCCCCTTATTATAGGACAGGAGGCTCTACGAAACACAGACTCAAGAATAAAAAGGAACTGCAGCATGACTCAACCCAACAATCAACAATCCAAAAATCAACAACTTTAAATTACGAGCCAGTGAAAAATCAATCATGATATAAATATTATAAAATGTTTCTAAATAAAACTTTATAACTTTATAAACTGAAAATAAAGTTTCTTTTTTGCAATAAAGTGCTCCAACGCACTTAAAATATTGACTGTGGCATTCGGTGAGATATTTTTCGAAGTTTACCGGTTTCGGTTGAACTCAACCTCCATCAGGAACGTAGACCAGTTCAATTTACGCCATTTACATCGATCATCTCTCGTAAACATACTTCCCAAATAGTGCTCAAGTGCATCGACAGCCAAAGAAATGTGGAAATACTGTGATTTTATTTTATTGTAGAACTTTTTTTACACATTTGGATTAGGTATTTATTACCCCCTATTAGAAAATCATTATCATTGCCCTAGTCGTGATTATGTTATACACAGTATTGTAAAGGTCATATCTAGCTAGCATACATTTTAATACGGTTACCAATATAACAATAGCGATTGCTAATGTGAGTATAGGTTACGTAATAACTTATAGCATTTTATAATTCTCCATCAGATATTAAAATTTATTTATAATTTGTACATCATGACTCAAACATTCTCAGTTCTCACGCTAATTAAAAACAAAACAAAAAAACGAATATTTTCGAACCTTTTAAAAGTTTTGTTTTTGCATAGTTCCTTATATTATTTGCATTCTATAAATAACATTAAACAGTTACATTTTCAGATCAATGCTTTCTTGTGGTGGTCAAAAGCCGTTTAAAAAATAATAGTTCACAGACTTTTTTGTTTCGTTGAAGCTACAGGTGCAAATGTTTGATACTGAAGTACAGCCTGACATTTAATAGTAGACAAAAAATGAAGGCGCTGCGATCGTTTAAAATGTTTTAAATGGTATCACCAAGATGGCTAATAGGAAAATAGTTGTAATTTTTTTAAAAGCGCAATGGTCTAATTGCATATTTTTTACATTAACCAAAAAAAAAATAACGGTAGCAGAATTAGTGGTACGTTCCAAAAGGAGATGATTTATATTCTTGAAAATTGTGTTCTGTAGCAATGGACCCTATAGACGAAGAAATGGTTTGCAATAAAACTTCCAAATTTTCTCCCGATAGTTTCTTTTTGCGTGATGGTGTGGCACTTGGCCTTGTTCTACCGGTATTTTAATGGAAGATGCTCCGAGGAACTAGCGTCATTGATCCCTTCGGCACCGGTGCATAGTCGGGAAACACGCCAAACGCGCGCCCAACATTTGCACACGGTTGACATTTGTCACATGAGAACGGGTCGCTTCTACGATTCATTCTTGTGTTCAACAGCTCGGCTGTGGAATGAACCTCTGTGTTTCCTCCATCCTATAACATGGGTCTCTTCAAGACCCAAGTTCACTCCTTCCTATCCTCTATAAGACCCTCCACACAGCACCCCCAAAGATGATATAGGCTTTGTGGGAAATTATTTCCCTCAGGGTCTCCTGTGTGGAGTTACTGTAAAAAAAAAAAACTTTTGTGGTCAACCGTAGATGGCCTATGTTCCGAATCCTGAAAAAAGATTAAAATTCATTGCTATTACCCAAGAGTGTTGTATCAAGTATGTTTTATATTTAAACGTTTTTCATTTTTAACGCTTTGCAATTTGAGAAGTTTATTTATGGAAATAACCCATTTATTAGATGTTAGATAAAAATTCGCAGATCAAATAATATATTTTTTTAAACATGTGCAAACATGAATTATGGTGTTTTGCGTTGTTTTTTTAAACAAATTGTCAAATGCGAATACATGAAAATATTTGAAAATTAAGAACAAATTTCAAAGACGAAGTGAGTAGCTTTGTGTTGCCATAGTAATGACATTTTGTAGCACCAAATTAATAAACATCTACAATTAAATGCCAAGCTTATACGTAGGTTTTACTTGTGAAATAGGGTAGGTACCAGGTAACTATTGGGTAATAAATAATAATTTATTACAACACACATTACTTCTTGTGGTTCACTTATTTGCATTCAAAGCATGTTAAATACTATTAACGTACTGGGAATTGTGTATTTTCCGATTCTTACATCAACAATGACATTGATGGCCTCCGCATGCTAGTGCAGATTGTAGAGGAAAGATCGCTGAGTCTAGATACGCAGAATATTTCTTTAGAAAATGATACAAATTAACAGAAAGCGTCCTTGGGCGTTGAGAAAAAATAATAATAGATACATATTTGATTGAAGTGCTACCAAATTACAAAAAAAAAATGTACATACTTATTGAATTAACATATTATTTGGATGAATAAACAAATATTAATTTTATTATTACTCACGTTTTAGGTTCATTTAAACATATTAGGGTCACTTATACATATTAGGTTCATTTAAACATATTAGGTTCATTTAAAAATATTAGTTTCATTTAAACATATTAGGTTCATTTAAGCATATTCGGTTTATTTAAACATATTAGGTTCATTTAAACATATTAGGTTCATTTAATCATATTCGGTTTATTTAAACATATTAGGTTTATTTAAACATATTAGGTTCATTTAAACAGATTAGGGTTATTTAAACATATTAGGTTCATTTAAACAAATTAGGTTTATTTAAACATATTAAGTTAATTTAAACATATTAGGTTATTTAAACATATTACGTTAATTTAAACATATTATGTTCATTTAAACACATTCGGTTTATTTAAACATATTAAGTTCATTTAAACATATTAACTTCATTTAAACATATTATATTCATTTAAACATATTATGTTCATTTAAACACATTCGGTTTATTTAAACATATTAGATTCATTTAAACATATTATGTTCATTTAAACACATTCGGTTTATTTAAACATATTCGGTTCATTTAAACACATTAGGTTTATTTAAACATATTAAGTTAATTTAAACATATTAGGTTATTTAAACATATTACGTTAATTTAAACATATTATGTTCATTTAAACAAATTAGGTTTATTTAAACATATTAAGTTAATTTAAACATATTAGGTTATTTAAACATATTACGTTAATTTAAACATATTATGTTCATTTAAACACATTCGGTTTATTTAAACATATTAAGTTCATTTAAACATATTAACTTCATTTAAACATATTATATTCATTTAAACATATTATGTTCATTTAAACACATTCGGTTTATTTAAACATATTAGATTCATTTAAACATATTATGTTCATTTAAACACATTCGGTTTATTTAAACATATTCGGTTCATTTAAACACATTAGGTTAATTTAAACATATTCTATGATCTACCATATACCAAAAACTACATGGACTTTACTTTCTAACATTTATCTCCTCCAATATTTACATTCACCTCACAACATTTTTTTGAATTATTAAATATTTTTGTGTTAATTCGTAGAACAAGTAATTAGAGATCAAATACATACATTATTTTTTTTAAAACTACACGGACTTCACTTTCTAACATTTATCTCCTCCAATATTTACATTCACCTCACAACATTTCTTTGAATTATTAATTATTTTTGTGTTTAATTCGTGGAACAAGTAATTAAAGATCAAATACATGCATTTTTTAAATTATTTTTTATCATTGACAGTTTGAAAATGTCATTGAACTCTGAAACAGCTGTCACAATAATAAAAATAAAAACTGAAATGCTCGCAGAACTTAATAATAATATTATTAAATTTGATTTACAATAAATTTCTTTTTAAATTATCTTGAATATTGGAGTGCTATAGTTCCACTTGCTCTGTAGAGTGGTATTTTTTATTCCTCATTTGACTTAGGTATGTAATATCTAATATGTAGCATCTAATATTACGTTAGTAGGTTAGAATGTTTTAAAAAAAATGATATCATCATACAGGTGTGTTATTCCACTAGGTAATTAACTCCTTTTTTTTCCAAACGAAAATCTACAAAAATGGCACAGACACCTAAATTAGATGACACATTAAAAAATTACTTATCTTTTAATAACGATTATGTATTGCGTCAAAATATTTATGTCATCATTGATCAGCAATTTCGATGGTTCTGCTTGCTCTTTCAGATAGGTAAGTATTTGAAATTAAGCCTCCTTCAGACGGGAGTAAAATATTCGTCACCTAATGTTTGTCGCGGAGGTTGCTACTCTTTCCACTGATGAAAAAAACATGTAGATTCCATATTCCATATGCAAAATCAGAATGGCAATAATGCGTACCAATATATGGTTCTGGACGGAGCTATAGACTGCAATCTCTTAAGATTATTCTGGTGGCGAGTATTCTGGGGGCGAGGGGCGAACTAGACGTTAAGAACTAGAATTTAAGAAAGACAGTAAATTAGTAAAAATGGTCGATTTGTTTACAAAAGCCGCATATGTTGTTAGAGTGCTTAGTTTAATAAATAATAATTGTTTTATGATTTGCTTACCGCTGTCAAAATCACGGGAAACACACGCGGACAGCGGTGAACTAGGCTGGTGCCAAGATGGGTATCATGTGACCTTTGCCTCCAGCCGTCGACATGGTACGTTATACTCGAAAATTAATTGACCGGTTTCGCTGAAAATAGCACAGTTTGTTCTTATTAGTGCCGGGGAGGTTTAGAGGTAGTTTGAATGGTATACAATATGTAAAACTGTTGCTATATTAAAATTAGTATGAAAAACATTGAAACCGCCATGTTTTATTGGGGTTAGCCCATAGATATACCACTCTGGTTAGGCACAGATTACATATTCAAAAGAAGGTTTGTTTGGTAAGAATATTTTTAAAAAGGAAAACACAAGTAGGTACCTACATAAAAAAAAATTATTTAGATATATTTTGAAAAAAAAATGTTTGGAATAAAATAAAATTTTCAAAATGTGTCACTGTTTATAGATAGTAATAGTCGTCATAAGGCATTACTTTCGCAGTCTAATTAATTATGGCACCCGAACGACTAGCAACAATTCACAACTTCATAACTTTATTTCAAGAAAATAAATAATCCCGAACAAGGCCGGGTACACATCAGCTGGTCAAAATAAATTATAATGTTGTTTGTAGCCAACTTCAACCTGTACTATAAATATATATTGGTTATATTACCTACCTAGTCAAAAACGGCCCATCAAATTGGCTGGGCAATAACTTCATTGTGTGCTTACTATTGTCATATCATGCAAAAAAAATCGGGATTGTATCGCGATAAAATGCTTCTTATGCGAATGAGGCTAAGGTGTTCAAGGTTCACGCATGAATACACGAGATTCCCATGTGTAAAAAAAACACCGAAGCTTTCAGATATTTTACTATTTCGCTGTTACTCGTAGTAACCGGTTATAGGTATATACTTGTGATGCCTGAGGATGTTTTTTAACGAAACCCAAAGGTGTTATCGTAATGGGTGTGTAGGTACTTACCGAGTGGCCAAGTGGGTTATACAAATTCATAATAAATAAAGTCATAAATACTCAATGATCGGATTCGACTGGATCGAACTGATTCGTGGAATCTCCATTCCCAACTTTTCCTGTAGTAAGGTAAATAAAAAATAAAAACAGTTTAACAAAATACCGATTCGTTGAAAAGAACTATATTTTCAGCCATTGTATATACGAGTATATATATAAATTAATGTTTGTTTGTCTGTCTCTCCTCGATTTTCTCGAAAATTACTAAACCGGTTTCGCTGAAAATAGCACAGTTTGTGCTATTAGTTTGAATAAATATGTAATTGAGGTTAGCACAGAGATATTTCACTCCGGTTAGCCATAGATTACATAGCCATAGATCAAAAGACGAAGGTATGTCTGGGTAGAATATTAAAAAAATCGAAAACACAATCAGGTACTACTTACTTACATAAGAACTTTATTATTTAGATATATTTTGAAATAAACGTCTGGAATAAAACGAAATTTTCAAATGAACATTTCATTGTTTCTTTGTTTAGAGATAGTAATAGTCGTCACAACGCATTACTTTTGCTGTCAAATCAATTATGGCAATATATAATAAACGTCTGGAATAAAACGAAATTTTCAAATGAACGTTTCATTGTTTCTTTGTTTAGAGATAGTAATAGTCGTCACAACGCATTACTTTTGCTGTCAAATCAATTATGGCAATATATAATAAACGTTTGGAATAAAACGAAATTTTCAAATGAACGTTTCTTTGTTTCTTTGTTTAGAGATAGTAATAGTCGTCACAACGCATTACTTTTGCTGTCAAATCAATTATGGCAATATATAATAAACGTCTGGAATAAAACGAAATTTTCAAATGAACGTTTCATTGTTTCTTTGTTTAGAGATAGTAATAGTCGTCACAACGCATTACTTTTGCTGTCAAATCAATTATGGCACCCAAACGACAAGTAAAAATTAACTTCATAACATTATTAAAGAAAGGCCGGGTAAACATCAGCTAGTGTTTCAATAAATTTATAAGTACAACATATAGTCAAAGTGATTCAAAAGAAAAATAACTAGCATTTATAAGAGAAGTAAGTGCAAGGATACGGAACGAAAAATGCAAAAAATCACGTACGATGACTTACGTCAGAATTAATAGACTTGCCTTAAGTACCATTTCGACGTTTGGAGGCAAAGGTCACATGAAACCCATTTTGGCACCAATCTCATTCACTGCCGTCCACATTTGTTTCACGTGATTTTTACTGCGTTAAGCAATCTACAAAACCATTATAAAAAGGGTTAAACTAAATTTTATAATTTTTTTTATCGATTTTTGTAAATAAGCCGACCTTTTTTTTTACTTATTAGCTATTTTACTTAAATTGGCGGCACGCCTAGCTCGCCCCTCGCCTGTAAAGCACTGACGACGGAATTAATAGACTTGCCCTAAGTACCATTTCGATGGCTGGAGGAAAGGGAGACATGAAACCCATTTTGGCACCAGTCTGGTTCACTGCGGTTCACGTTTGTTTCGCGTGATTTTGACTGCCGTAACCAATCTACAAAACATTTATTAAAAGGGTTAAACTAAATATAAAAAATAAAATAAAAAATTCTGAACAATCCGAACTTTTTAAAAATTTATTTACTGTTTTACTTAAATTGACGGCACGTCTAGCTCCCCCCCCCTTATTTTTGTTTCTTCCCTTTGCGTTTAAGGGCATATCTATGTATTATTTGCTCTGTGCGTACGACCATGAAACTGAAAGTAGAAAATTCTAAACAATAGAAAATATTGTAGGTGGATATACGACTTCGGCTATAATGAAGGACAAAATCACAATGAAGACTGGGACGCACGTGTCTCATTTAGACTACTAAATGAGACAATATTCTCCCATCAAAAGGAATAGCGGTTTTATTTACGGTTGGAAAATTCGAGCACAAAGACATACAGAAAATTATCATAAATTGTATTGTTCTAACATATAATAATTATATTGTGAGACAAATTTTATAATATTGCAAAGTTCACACTTTGCAATACGTTGAACCGTCGGCGTCTTCACGGTGGACGCATTTTATCATTCATTTTGTCACCGAAAATTCTTCTTCTGTTAAAAATGCTAGACGGCTTGATCAGGATTCTCTAAAAATGGAATCCATAACTGAAATGCCACGAAATTATTTATTGACTGGAAGATATTCCAATCATCATCACCTCCTGTGATGTACATAAGATATGGGTACTCATATCAGAGGCCTGCATTCCATTTAGGCACATATAAGCACTGCCTACCCATTATATATTAAGATTCCAAGAAATCAATCTATCCTTTCAATAATATACGCGAAGTTCCAGCCACGAATCGCAGCGCCACGCGCGCCTTTTGGTAGCCCTACTATAACGTGTCAAAAGCAGGAACTAAGTATGCAAAATGTCATATTCAAATATTGACTGTATTCTACACAAAAGATTCACATATGTGCGCAATACACATTCAAGAGAAGACTCGTTTGTGTTAGTGTCGCCAAAGGCCGTGCCTATCGATACAAATTACAAATGTGGTAACCAGTGCCATCTATCGGTACCTCTATTGATTAGTACGACTTTACTAACGAAATAATTATCATATTATGTTGAATTTCTTTCATGAAATTGTGTTGTGGAAAAAATATTGAAATTTTGTATATTCAGTAATTGACGTGTAATATGCGTACATTACGACTGAAGTAAAAAATCTATTGTTAATTCCATGACAGTAAAGAACCGATTAAGTAATCTGTATTGAAGAATTCTCAGAAGATGGAAAAATCCTGCTTACAAAAATAATTATATTAGTTCCAATTAAGTGGAAAGGTACTTTCCGGTCACTCTGCACCTATCAATGGCGGAGGTAGGTACTAGGTATTAGGTACCAATTATTACAACCTGACGTGTTTTTAGAACTGTGGCAAATCTCGCATAACTGTACAGTCCCATAGAATGTAAATAAAAAAAGCGACCGTCGACGGTCGTTCGCGCTTCATTCAACTGGGGAAAAATACGTACTTTGGGACATGGTTACTGGCTAGATGGATATGGATGGATATTTGAACGGCAGGTGATTCATAATGTATTATAAATATAGCACATCACCTTATGTACCTGGCCATGAGTACATTCTAAGTTTTAAATTCGAACATTAAAATGAAAAAGTAAGGTAGGTTGAAGGTTGAACTTAGCTTTAAAATATTAACTTATGACATGGTGTGAAAATATATTGTCCTTCTAAATAAAGGACAAACGACAGACGCGTCGCAGGCAATACTTTTGTCTGTATTATTTCCGTCTTATTGTTCATAATGAAAAATGAGATATCGATGACCTCTTTGTAGAGCACCAAGTTCCTTGGCTCTAGAACCAGTGTGACAAATATTATTTTGTTTATAGAATTCATATGGGTCATTTAAAAAACAAAAATAATTTAATTATATAATGTAAGATACTCTCAGTAGCCCTGGTGAGTAGAGGCGTGCACTGCTCTATGGCCAAAAGTAGGCTGTGTGTAGTTTTTCATGTTAAGGTGTGATTTGCGCTTTGAATATTTTAAATGGCCACATTATTATCATCTTTCGCAATTTTTTTTTTAATAAGGACAAACATTCCCGGTTTACGAATAACTTGGCAATATTTGAAAAGCTCCTACTACCATCACACTAAGCGTAAAATGATGCTTGTGTTGTGATGGAGGACTTTACCAGCCGAGGAATTGAACTCACAATGGCTGAGTGGGACCCAGACGCGATGCCAACTCAGCCACTGACCGACTCTTATTTAGTTTTATTATTCGTTTTTCTTAGGTTAGGCACAGCTTTTTAGCCTTTGTAGACTGCACGCCACTGCTGGTGAAAGACCACTTAGTTGCTTAGCTTAGTAACTAAATCTGAATAGCCGGGTACTTCCGCACTTCTCATTCTTCCTCACGCCCATCTCGTATCACTCCCTCAATTTTTGAACCTAACAACATTTCCCATAAAAATGGAATGCGATTGTCCCACTAAATCTAAAATTGATAGCCCCGACTGCTCGAACGCCTATTATTTCATATCCCAAACCACAACAGCAGACAGCCACTTACTTTTATATCCCTCATTGTAAAACCAATTCCAAACAAAACTCTTTTATCTACAGATCTACATACTCATTCAACTTAAATTATTACCACATTGACATCTTTAACTCAACTATACGTGATGTTAAATTAAAATCCATTACACGACATCTACTGTAGCCCTTTGTACCTTTATCCCACTCCTATGTTCCCCTCCACCCTCCCTTTCCGCGACTGACACATTTTTAGCTAGCTGATGTAATATTGTATATCGTCATACTTTACTCATAGTATTTACCATCAGCAATGAAAAATTTATAATTGACATGATTTATTGCTTTTTTTGTTATATATATCTAAATTATGGAGTTGCTGTTAATTTTCACAAAAATAAATAAAATAAAATAAAATCCGAGCATTTACGACTCTTGTGGGTTATCACATTCAAAAAAAGTTATCGCTTTTCCACCTCAATACATATTTCCGCTTGCTCAGTTTCTTAGACTCGGTTTGTGTTATGGTTAGGAATTCATACCATAATGATCTGCCTTTAAATGTGTTGAAAGAGTGCGATTAGCCTAATGCGTAAGGAACTTACAGCGAGATTGCAACTAATGAGAAGGTATTGGAAGGTGGACACTTCGATACTTAGTAGTAAAAGCATGTTTGCTAATGATGGGGGATAAAGAAAGAATGCACTCTAACAAAGGATCAAAATATAAAGCGACAGAGAAAAAAATAAACAATAAAAACATAACGGCTACGACGACGCATTCCAAGAATTCGCAAAAATTTTATACAAATAGTCAGATAATTTGTGTGGATGTGGAAAAAAACAATCAAATACCTAAAATAAACATCACATTAATTTGTATTGTTCGTTCGTAAAAGAACTTGCCATTTGACATAACATATAAATTATTTTATAATTTCTTCAAAATATTGGTATTCACTTTGTGGCGTCATTATTAATAAATGATTTAAAAAATTATTTTGTACTCACCAATTTATTAATATACACATGTCTACATGTTTCGAAAGCGATGCTTCCTTCATCAGGAATACATAGAATACTAAAAAATAATAATGTCAAGTATAGACAAATGATAAACATATCACATATATATACTCTTTGCTATGAATACTTTGGATATGACTAATTACCACTCATTATAATAATAATAATAACAAAGCATTTATATAGCGCAGTTTTGTGTTATTTCACTTCAAGTGCGCTTTACCATAAATAAACTTTAAAAATAATGATTAGCTAACTCCATTTATTGGTACTCCTACAGTGCTCCTGTTACATTCTATTTATACATTCTTAACATATTACATACATTCTTGCCGATTCTTAATATTACTTCTACAGTTCTCCTCGGGTGCATATTCATCTAATAATATTACAAAATATTATACAGTATATCGATACCTTAGTTCAATAGGGAACTAAGTCAAAATACCTAATTTTGAGAAAACTGGATTTGAAAATTTTTCATAAAGACATCGCTCATGTAAAGTTATTTTGTCCACCCATAACGTAACAATAGATGCAACATGTAAGTAATTTATCAACCTATCGTATCATATGTGTAAATGGCTACATTTATTAAGTTCCAAACGGAAAGATTTGACATGTTTCTCCATTGAACTAAGAATGTGCTGATTCCATTATAATTAGGACGAATTAGACTATTTTTTTATTGAAATATGAGAAGGAAGAGTTTCTTTACCATTTTTCATCATTAACTCGAAACCCAGAAATTTTTATTTATTTCCCTATTGAACTAAGGTCGATATACACAGCTATCCAAAAATAACACATTCACAATAATACTGCAAAAATAGTAACATTTTAGAACACCGGTCGGGTTATGTTCAGCAATAACTGACTTTACATAAAAAAAAAACAATAATAATAAATAAATACGGAGGAAACGGAAACCAAACAACTACCAGAGGCTTGAGAAAATGGCTTTTAACAATAAATTGAAGAGAAATTAAAATTCATCGACAGTACGATTTTTTTAAATAATTTTGTTTTTAAAGCCCGTTTAAATTCAGTCAATTTCTGGATATTAGTAAGAGCTGGGGGAAATTTATTCCTAATGATAAGGCCATTTACACGAAAAAAGGGATCATCGTAGACGCCTCGATTTGAC
>JAHDVE020000649.1:0-24933 GCA_022606495.2 Halesus radiatus
AAACAGCAGAAAAGTAAAAAGGCTCGGCTTGTTTGCAAAAACCGAATATTTTGAGAGTGTTCAGTTTGACTATTTTATAAATGTTTTATAATTTGCTTACCGCACTCAAAATCACGCGAAACAAACGTGGACGGCAGTGAACCAGGCTGGTGTCAAAATTGGTGTCACGCGACTGTCGAAATTGTACGTAAAAAAATACCGAAATTTATTTTACATTTTTAACTCCAAAATAAGGTCAGGAAACACAGGTTAAATTAAGACGGGTACATATTTTGACACCCTGTATACAGCATATTCCATTATTATTGCATTCCCCCAATAATTACAAATATCAGAAAAAAAACCAGCTCAAATTTTCCTCTGTAATTCCGAAAAAATTGGTCAAAATTATCTCGCGTTAAAAAATAATTGGT
This sequence comes from Halesus radiatus, assembly GCA_022606495.2. Lineage (NCBI taxonomy): Eukaryota > Metazoa > Arthropoda > Insecta > Trichoptera > Limnephilidae > Halesus > Halesus radiatus. The sequence continues at coordinate 414 of JAHDVE020000649.1, forward strand.
TAAAGAGAAAAAAATAAATAGAGTACCGTGCATTAACGAGAAGAGACCCCCAGCCACTGATATTTTTAAGGCAAACATCAAGAGCATTCTAATTACTGGCTTCTTAATTTCTCGGACTTGTATTTTCCGTTTTTGCATACTCAATAGGCAGGTCTGCGCGTCAACTTTCTCCCGTTTGGCAGGTGTATCTCTGTATGGAGGTACGCCGAATTGCAGGGGCGTGCATTGTGCAAGGCGTATTATAAAGTCCTTTATTTTATAGTCATAGATAAATACGTTTTATTGGCTGTAAAACGTGCAAGATTTTATAGAAATGGAGATGCTCTATTTATATTCATGTCAAAAAATTTCAAAGACATGGAGATGCTCTATTTATATTCATGTCAAAAAATTTCAAAGACATGGAGATGCTCTATTTATATTCATGTCAAAAAATTTCAAAGACATGTACTAAAAGTTATTGCGGGGTGGTTGCGAGACTTGTGCCAAATAGTACGCATCCTTCCATATTCATTATAAATGTTTAAAAAAATATGAATAAATAATTTTACCTTAATTTTGCCTGAATTTCAAATCTCGTCTTAGGCCACCCTTTGGTACTGGAAAATATGTAACAAGCAATATGGCCTCTCCTTTTATTTATAAACAGTTGAATGAATATAAAAAAAAAATATATATATATATATAGTTCAATATGAACATTTTTAGGATTCAGACTGAAAATAATTGCGTTGATTTTTAAATTATACAATTTACATTACTTATTATTTAAAGTTACATATATATTTATTTATTAAATTTGTGCGAATATTTATAACATTGCGGAATTATTATTATAGTATTAATTTATTATAATTTTACCGTTAATGCAGTTTAAATCAATTGAGAAAAAATCCTCTAATGCGTTATAAGACATAAAAAAAACAGTTCAATTTTTTGATCCAACATATTTAGGAAGTACGCAACTCTCCCTACAGGCGAGTTCATAAATAAGTTTGCACGGCTTGCTCGACTGTACAAGAGGTTGTGATAACGTCCTCAAGAGTGAGATTCTGGTACAAAGAAATTTATTTGAGCCAGAATCTCAGTGTTAATGTTTCCGTTAAGAAAAAGAAAAAAATTATAATTAAATAGAACAATGCCTTTACGCATCTCTGAGGAGTGGTAATTGATCATACAATAATTAATTAGAGGCGCAAAAATAAAAATGTTAAAAAATTCTTGCGATCTCTTTCACTGCACAAAAAAATAAGTATAATTTATGTATATATATACATAAATCGATTGGTGCCAAACCAGAAGACTGTATACGTTGTGGAACTTAAAAATAAACACAACAGTGAAAATAGAGTAAAGAAAAAGTAAGCAGACATTTATAATTTGAAATAAAATGAAGTAATATAAATTTAAGATAATATGCGATATTAATGGATCCACGATAAACGTTGTTCGTAAAATATTTATTCTATGTTGCAGTGGGTATTTCATCTTTTTTAATTACAAATAATTGTCGATTTTGACGCATTACTACCGCACGTCACTGTAAAAGTAGGTGAAGATGCCCTCTTTGCCCCATATACCAATGCATAAACCTAACTCACAACGGATACCTTAACAAAGTAACCAACGTGTTCTGAAGAAACCACAAACTTGTTCTAATGAGGTACTGCCTTACACCTCTCATATAACACTCACAAACACACTGTCACGTGACACATACACTAGTTTAACGCTCATACCGCGAAATTCCAGGCGATGATTTATCAAAATCTGAGAAATTAAGGACTAAAAATTAACAAAATTTTTTCGTTTTTACAATTTATTGAAAAACACAGTATTAAGATGCAGCACCCAAATATAATTCTAAAAATCATTTTACAGGTAGCCGACTTAAGCAACTACACAAATGATTCATTTGTAATTTTTATATGGGGAGTTAGTAAACAAATAAATAACTATTGCACATTCAGGATGTAAAACAGAACAAAACAAAATGTTTACATTTTAAATATCTTCATTTATCTACTCGTATATAAACAAAGAGTCTCCCAGACGGTGTTTGTCTGTTTGTTTTGTTTACAAATCTATAGTTTTATTCTTAACTTGATGGAATTTGCACACTTGCAGTTCAAAATAAGAAAATTACTGTGTAGGGGTAGGGATAGGGGTAAGGGTAACATATAATAATCTCAAAACTTTACTCCAAACCATTCATATCCTCGGGAAACGTCGGGAACTACAATATGTCATTCTTTCACCAGGAGAAACAAACTTAGTTCTCAGGCAAAAAAAAATACGCTTAAATTGTCATATAAGGATCCCCATTAGACTTAACACATAAGAGGAACGGCTGCGCTGCCTGTTTCATACATAACTACATTTTGGATTTGAGGCCAAAATACCCATCCAAACTGAATGAAGTATTAAAAAAAATTAAAGTTTTAGTAAATATCTAGTACATATGAGAAGTATTTTATTTATTTTTGTAATAAATTATGAAGTATAGGCCAAGAAAAAAAAAACATAATTTTAGAGGCAGTTTAGAAGTTTTTTTTTTTAAATATATCGTTTTTGCAAATTTGAGTTCCAAAATAAATTGGTCGTTTTTAATTTAATTTAAGTCCACCATAATGCTTATTTTAATATTAGACGGGTAAAACTTTTTTTTTACATCACCGTTAGCCCTCAAAATAATTGTTAAAGGTGCCTCTAAAATCGCGAAAATAAATTCCCTTAATGGCATATATTTCATAATGTAAAACAAAAATAAATAAATAATTTCTAATCCGTACTAGATATTTACTATATTTTTTGATAAAAAAAGATCATTAAGTTTATTTAGCTGAGTATTTTGGCCTGAAATCCAAAATTAAGTTTTGAATGAAAAAGGCCGCGCAGCCGTTCGTCTTAATGACTGTCAAAACATCTGAAAATTTAACCCAGCAAACCCAAATCTCTGTGCTTATCGAACTAATTCAATAAAAAAAACATGGATTGTTGTTATTAATAATTATGATGCATGATGCGTTGCTACCTGTCGATGATTAATCGGTTTGAATTAAATACTCACGGATTTACAGGTGTGTAAAATAGAAGAAAATATATAAGTACGCAGAAGCGAATAGAAGTGTATAGAAGTAGAATTTATTTGATGATGGTCATCTGGGAACTGTGTCGATCCACTGCGTGGCAATATTTCAAATAGGAATAATTAATTCAAAATGTCTTTCGAAATTTGTTTATACGGTATAACGATTTTTTTGGTATCGTTAGCTGGCTTTTCAAACCTTCTAGTGGAGATTGCTCACGAAAATTGAGATTTTTTGCATTGATCTTCATAATTTTTTTTTAAAATAAATTCTCGGCATTAAATCCACTAATTCGTTCATAATTTAGATTATTAAGCCTAAGTACTTGATTTATTGGTAATTTTTAAATTCGGTTATTAGTTATTTTTATAAATGCCATTAAAGGGGAAAACGGAATCGTGGAAAGTAGTTTGTTTTACAGCTAGAAACAGCCAAATTTTTTTAATCTATTTTATTTATATATAATTATGTAGAAATTAATAAAATAAAATAAATAGTTTTTTTTTTAAATTTATTCAGAATGATTTGCTTTGGTATAAATATGACACTATTAAATTAATATTTACTATTGTCACGCTTGGGAAATTGCATTAAAGTGACCGTCCTTACTAGCAAATAAATTCTTGTAAAAGTGCTTCATATTTTATTTCTAATTTATATTCGCTAAATACCCAATATTATTTTTTTTAAATGCCAACTGAATTAGGAGAAGTTCATTATAAGAGTGGTGTGCACGAAGTTTTTAATTGGGGTAGGCAGTAACTGATTGGTATTACAGACGTGGTAAGTTCTGGTTATGAATGTCTAAGCTCCCGGCTTTAGATATTGGTTGGGAATACAAGCTTATGCACATTACAAGCCAATTTACGGATATATAAAATATCTTTTGTTTTCTATCCGCACAATTGTATGAAAGAAAGCCAACGTAATGTGATAATAATTTTGTTAGTAAAGTTGTATCAATTAATAGAGGTACCAACAGATGGAACTGGTTGCTACATTTGTGATTTGTGATAAAAATGCTTGGAACTTGAACGCGCGTTGCGCAAACATGTTCATTTTGTCGAACATTTGAATATGACATATGCGTGATTTTGCATACTTGGTTCTTGATTTTGATACTAGGGCGGTCGGTAGGGCGCGCATGGCGCTGTAATTTATAGCTGGATATTCGCAAGTATTTTGATGGATAGATTGATTTCTCGCAATGATTTTATACATTTTAATATTATTTACATTTTTATATGAGTACTTATATGCCCGTATGGAATGCAAGCCTCTGATTATAAGGCACTTAGCCAATGTAAAATAAATGTCAAAACATTTTAGGCGGGCGAAAACAGTATCCCGTTCATGGAAATGGTTTTGTTAAATCTTTGAAAATAATTGACTCACCACACCACAAATGTAAAAGTATTGTCTGAAATTAAAGCGTACTTTGTAATACGACTCTACAAACTAAAGTTACAGTCGGTGTTGTGTCATTAGGTGATGTTTTATTGTATGTGTAAAAAATGTAAGTATTTTATTACATTACAAAAATAATAACAATTTCCGTATCTCCTGTGCCACAAGTGAAAGGAGTATTACCCGATTTACGGGTTCAATGTGGTGTCCCTTTGATAAAATATTTTTCCACACGAAAGACAAAATCACATTTTTTATGCCTCCGCATACAGTTGGGAGCTTTACAAGGAGATTCAATATTCATATAAAATTATCGGATAGCAATGCATTTGACGGCCTCCATGGTCGAGAAGTAAGGCTCTCGACTACGAATCCGAAGGTCGCGGGTTCAAATCCCGGCGTGCGCAAGTAAATTTTATTTAATTCATTTGTGCTGTTTCACAATTATTTAATATAATATAAAAGACCACCATTCAGAATTGAAACATTGCTTGAAATGGTTTTAGCCGTGTTTGGTGACCAGATCTGAAAAGCCAGGTATTTCCCCACCTTCCTCTTCCCCTTCTCCTTCCCTTCCCCAATACCTTCAGTCTCACAACATTCCCCAATTGGGGATGCCATAGTCTCACTGGCTCCAGATGGTTGTGAGCAGTTGAGACTCTTGTACGGTATTAATGTAAAAAAAAGGAGCGATGTAAACGGCAGAGCGACCCTTCCCACTGAAATTGTGTTTTTTGACCGATGTAAATTAATTAGAATCACAGTAAATATTAACTCTCTTTGACCTCTATAACCTGACATAATCAAATATGGTTTCAGAACACAATAAAAGATTACACCATCACACCTTTATTTATTTCTTATATTCGTTTCCATAAGGAAAGTTTGTACGTGACAATAATTTAAGTAATAATCAAATTGATTTTATGTATATAAAGTCTTAACATGTTTGCAAGTTAATTATCTCTCAGCCATGCTTTGACTATTTCCATATTAATAGTTATGATATTAACAGTTTATAAAAAGTTGGGTTTAATGATAATTCTACTGCAGCGTAAATGTTATAATTAAAAAGTGATGAAACTCACACAGTTTGCAAATATCAAGCTATAATTATTGGTATTTATAGGAATTTCCACTGTTTATAGAGTCTAAAATGAAATAAAATAGTAATGACGGTGTTTAATAAAATCATGAAGTGAAAGAGCAAATGCATCGTAAATGTGAAAATTGACACACCTGTGTACAATGTATGCAGATATTGTGTGAAATCCATATTTATTTTAAAAATCGATCAAATATACGTCATTTTTTTAATGTGTTATAATGTTGTTGGGGGAAAGCTTTTTAGCTGCTCCCCAGCTATAACTTATGGAGAACACAGTCTTCTTTCTTGTCAGTATGAATGGATTTACTTTCAAAAATAAGAAATCAACCACGAAAGACAAGCTTTTTCAATTCGCTTAATTGGTAATTATCAACTATTACACACATTATAAAAGCCTCAACAATCTACGTAGACATAAAAGTTTTTCGAAGGCAATTTCAATTTTGATTTCTTTTGTATTTATGAGTCCTAACTGCTCCGAATCCATCGAGGCTAAAGTGAGTGAAAAAGGGAATAAGATGGGCAAGGTATCGATGATTGTTTTAAAGTACGTAATCCTCAGTTATCTCATTTGTACAAAATTCAACGTACTTTCGTCTACGGGAATCATTTATTTAATCTAATTTGACACCATCCACATGTACCATATACATCCCACGCGATCTTTCACACTCAACAACACCAAGATACTAGCTTCTGTGTTGCCATTACCACAAAACAAAAACGAAAGTGCCAAATCCAGCACTTGTTATTTTCGAATTAAGAATTAAGCAGTCGAGCAGTCTTGCCTAAAAAATAAATAATGTAAACGGCACACAGAAATTGATTTGCATCAGTAAATATACAAGTGTTTGACACTTGCTCAGTCGATTTGCACACAATGAGCGTGTAAATATCGTGGGACAGGGATCTCAAAGCGACCGCCCGACTCCTGGGCATTATTGTTTGACTTTGAGTCAACATACAAACACACGTTTGTGACGTATTAACGATGGCGCCAAACAACAACTCCCAACTTTTGGGTCTTCAGCATTCGTTTATTAAAAATACATTGAGCCGATGTGTTTCATATTTACTTAAGCGTGCTGGCGCAGAGAAAAAAAAACAAACTGTGTTTATAGTGAGTAAACAAAGGTTAAACATTTTAACATGATGCTTGTCAATATTATCTTCCCATGTTTGTTATTTATTTTACTGTAAGGACTATATTGTCGGTATATAAGATTATTTAACAATGAAGTGATTGAAAAAAATATGTCATTACTATACAAAATAATTAACACTGGTCCCAGAAAGGTGCCCTGTGAAATATCGATTTGATGTTTCCCGGTCGTTAGTTTTTTCATTGATTTAACACATTTTTCTAGGCAATTCGTCAAATAATTTTCGATCCATTGGACGTAATATGTATTTTTTGCTTGTTTTTTTGTGGCTTAAAACATATGAAACAATTTACACCATTTACAATAGTTACATAATTGTAATAAATTATCCATCATGCCATATCCCGCAATGGTAGGCGGAGAATATGGAACGACAAACATATCTGACATGTTTCATACTCCTTTGTTATTCTGACTATTTACCTTACCAGATATAAGTATTAGATTTACTTGATTCACGACTTTTTCCATTCACTTGTTGATCCACTCTGCACGTCTAAACCACCTTTCTTTATCTTGATCATCACTTTCCATCCAAGCACCCCCTTATAATAATAATAGTAAGAAGAGTAAATTTCTATAGCGCAGTTTTGTGAAGGTTCACCTCAAGTACGCTTTACACTAACTAACCTAACCTAATATAATTATAAAATAACACTATACTACATAGCATATCTGTTATTATAGTGTATATATATATGGAAATTAAAACTATGACATAAAATATTCATGAGCAGGTATAAAATAACAATTTAGAAACTAAGGGTGTAAATAATCTAATATAAAGTAGGTACAAATAACAACAGAGCAAAAGAAAATTATATAACATTATATACATGGTTTTTCACTGGATACTAAGGGAATTAAATAACTAGGGCAGAAAATCCTCAACTAAATAAACTATGGAAGATTAAAAAAAAATGTCCTGAAATTCTTTTTCTACGTACATGAATTTATGTTTTATATCGGATACGATTTTTTTAATAATTTTGTTTTTAATACCCGTTTGAACTCTGCTAAATTCTGGATGTTAGCAATATTTGGGGGTAGCTTATTCCAGATGACCGGGCCGGATATACGAAAAGCGCGATCATAGTACACGGGTTTATTTGACCGAGAGGGTTCAACTAATCGGTTAGCAGCATTCAAATCTACTGACCTCAAAGAAAGCTGTCTGTCTTATCTTATGTATCTTGTTTATTACAGTTATATCTAACTTACATTCTTATCGGATCTCCTCATTCGACATACCATCTTGTATGATTGTATAACACATAACCCTTATAGATCTCATTCTCCTTCTCCTTCTCCCAGTTATTTCACTAGCGTACAACATTATTGTTAGGAACTCTATTAGATTAATACTATACTCACATGAAATTTTTTGCTTGTATGTGCCCTTCAAGTGGGTACCAATAACACTATATATTAAAACACTTTGAAACATTATTTTAAAAACACTGTAGCGATGATCTAATACAAATATGTATTTCTTTCACTTGCCACGTGTTGGAAACACTTCCGTCTAGCTACACGCAGCTAGACGGCAGCTCATGGCATTTCTCCATTGATCGCACACCGATTTGACGGCACTCTGCAACTCCATTAAAATCTTATATTACCTCTAATTATATAAAATGTAATTAATACGATGATTAAGTGAAAAACTTGTAATGATCCTTCTCAATTCAGATTTCATATACACACCTGTAATATTGTTTTTTTTTCAACCTGCAACCACATTCTATTACATCAAGATTTTGAATAATTTTAATAGCATCATTTATACGTCTAAACATAAATAAAGCCTCCACTCATTACGGTATGTAATTTAGAAGAAATATAATATCTTCTAATTCATTATACGTGGGGAATCGATTATGCTTTGATTATTTTCATTGACCTTTCCAACTGCCCATTGAACAAGCCTCAAAACGAGAATATCAATTTTTCCTCATATGACACCGGTGATTAATGATGATTTTTTTTCTCTCACTTTTTTATTGCTTCATAAGCTATGCAAAATACTTAATTATTTATCAAAACAGGTAGCTCAGAGAATAGGTATACATCAAAATGAACATAGTAAGATAAATTATGTTTTTTTGGATTACAATACAAAATAAACAGTTACAAATGATTAAACGAATCATCAGAATGATAGTTGCGCTCGAATGGTGTAAATATATGATATAAAAAGTTTAGTACTTCGTTGGGAATCGAAGCAGTAAACTTAGAACAAAAGTTAGCACCATTACACAGTACATAATAATAAAAATATTAGCGAATAATAATAAACACTTAGTTTTGATCACTGTTTTTATCAACATAAATGATATGTATGTTTCAGAAGCAACGATTCCTTCTTCAGGATAAAAATATAGTAAAATTAAAATGACATACAAGTATAGTCATGAACAAAACTGTAAAATAAGTGGTGGGAGAGGATTGGAACGAGGGGGTAACTAATTAGATATTAATGTGAAAATCTCCTACTACTATCACAGTAAGAGGAAGATGTTGCTTGTGTCGTAATGGAGGACTTAGCCAGCCGAGGAATTGAACTCATGACGCCTGGGTGGGACCCAAACGTGATGCTAACTCAGCCACTGACCGGTATTATATATGCACCGAACTGCATGCATGTAGACATATTCAAACAACGGACATATCATAGAACAATGCCCCTTTCATCATTTTCTCTATAGTACATCTGTGCTGAACCAAGTTACTTCCGATGTCGTAGACTGGCTGAATAATCTCAGCATCCCACTATGACCTCCACCGACTCTCCTCCACCATACGAAGAAAAAAAAGACCGAAATATTGTGAAGGTTTAAAGTCATGTCACCGAAACCGGTTTAAACATTCGTTTATTTATTAGTCTTTAAATAATAATGACATATCAACGCTATTTACAACAGTGATGATAAATCTAATGCGCTATCATCGTTTAAAATTTAATTAGAACCTGAATTTAAAAAAAAGTTTTTTTGTTCAATCGACTCGTTTGGTATTTTGAAAAATGATTAATGCAGTGGACAAGACTGTACCTGAAAAGTAGTTCTGACATTTCGAAGAGGATTTATTTCTCAATTTAATCTAGGTAGGTATGTATATACAAAATAAATTCCTAAAATATATACAGTGTGTTTATCGAATGATTAGGAACTTCCTTGTGAATTTATCATTTAAATATGTTGGGTCCTTGAAATAAGTCTTTCAAGGATTTTACTTTTTTTAACGTTAACTCTACACGAGAGGCACCAGGAAAAATAATTTTCCTCAGGGCATATATGGTCTTTGGGGATGTTTTTTGGGAGGTTTTTTTAAGTAAAGGAAGGGGAAGAAATTCTAGGAAGGAAAAGGTATGAGGGGCGGGTAGGAATCTGGGGGTTAGTGTGTTAATCTAAACGTATTAATTCATCCCTCCCACTGCGTTGTAAAGCGATGGGTCGAAAAAGGCAGGACTGGAGAGGTCAAGGGGTGAGGTAGACTAATCTAATGGGGTAATTTCACAAACCATCGATACCGTTAAAAATGTGTGGAAGATTTTAAGTTTATTTTTCTGTTTCTAATAATAATGAAAATGTGGAATTTATTTATTTAAATTAATAATTACTGATTTTAAAACGATCTAAAACCGTATGATCCGAAATTGCTACAACGTCATTATGATGCAGAAAACGCTACTGGCTGGCAATACAACTGTCACCGGGAATTTTAAATCTTTAGCCGGAATGACGTCAATGACGCCATAATCGTTAACAGAAACGAACATATCGTTTTAGCGACAAATCAAAAATGGCACAATGTAAATTGTAAAAAAAAAATTATTCGTCAACACAAAAAATAAATAAAAATATCGTCGTTCCTGCATGTTTTTCTTTATTTTTTTGCAAATAAAATAATTCAAACACTTTGTTTTGAACCACTACTGTAATTTAAATTTATAACCAACCGGTTTCGCTTATCTCAAATTTTGTCAGGATAACAAATTCGAACTAAACAAAAAACATAGAGTGAGCATTATATTTGAGACATAATACTAAATAGAATAAGAGCTAGATATAATATAAAATGAAACAATGGAACAGTGAGATATAAGCGTGGTTTCATTTAATAGAATGGGAAAACATATAAAAAAGAATGAGACAGAACGTCAAGAGAGGGAAGAATTAAGAGGAAGTGGAAAATTTTGAGTTAACGGGAAACATATCTAATTTATTTCTATTTTTTATTATTAAAAAAACACTTATAACTGCACTAACTCAAAGGCGAACAATGTTTTGCTACACCATATCAAAACACATTATACCACAAAAACAATAAAGTGCTTTTTGTTTTTGGCGCCAGTGCTATGATTATAGGAATGATCTTTTCATTTCAATTAGACGGCTGGTGAATTTCGAAAAACCGTGGCTTTTTAAACATCCAAGATGTTCATAGATTCTGATATTGACATTACGTGTTATCTTACCGATGTACATGCCGAACAGTTATTACAATTTAATTTATTGATGCCCGAGTGGCTTAGTTGATCGTTTTTATATTTTCAATTAATTTGAAATTTAACAATAAGAAGTGTAAAAAACTTCCATCTGAATATAAATAATATGTCAATGTGTTTAATTTACGATTTTGGATGTTTTAAAAATAAGTAATAATTTTTGAAAATAATAGATTTAAGATGACCTTGCAACTCCGTCCAATCCCGAGATGTTCATGAAACCTTTTTGGATTTTTTTTATAGTAATTTTACGCAGGAGGGCCTGAAGGAAATAATTTCCCTCAAGGCATATATCGTCTTTGGGGATGTTGTGTGGAGGGTCTCTTACAGGATAGGAAGGAGTGAACCTGGGTCTTGAAGAGACCCATGTTGTAGGAGGGAGGAAACACAGAGGCCGGTAAATTATTCGACAGCTTAGCTGTTGAATACGAGAACGAGTCGTAGAAGCGACCCGTTGTGCACTGATGCCGAAGTGATCAATGACGTTAGTTTCTCAGAGCACCTTCTAATAAAATACCGGTAGAACAAGCACAGCACTCCCACCTGACGTCTGTGCTCTAAAGATTGCAATCTGTTTGTTAAGATAGGCAAATCTATCAAACAACCGCCCGTTTCTGCACAGTCAAGGATTTTTTTTCAGATATTTTGGGCTCCCGAAAAAAAGGTGGCTGCCAAATTCTACAGTGGGGCGCACTTGCGATTTGTAAAGGCTCAGCAGTTGTGTACTATTAATTACTACAAAGTACTAATTATTCGTGGACTGCATACAAGAGACTGCTTCCATTACGATACCCCCTGAAGAGTCGTGTCGTACTCAGTGGCAGACCTCGGACGTCAAAAACAAGCACCTTGTTGTAAACCCTACTATTAGATTGCCAGGGTTCTCTCTCTCTCGGAAGACGTGGACTTCATTAAACCACATGCGGTGCAGTCACAACCGCTGTGCGTGCATGATGCATAAATGAGGTTTTAAATATTACGAACTGTGTAAATGTGGACATGTAAATGTAGACGAATGTCCCCTTCATCAGTTTGAATAAGAGCTGAACCAAGTGACTCCCGATGCCCCTACTATGACCTCCACCAACTCTCCTCCACCATACGAAGAAGAAGATTGAAAATAATTCATAATTGAAGAAAATAATATTAACATAACCTAAATGAAAGATGAAACCGGACAAAAGGACAGAAACTAAAAATATTTCAGTCGTATCTGGGACTCGAACCCTGCCAATCCGGGGCAACGCTCAACCGACTTAGCTAATTTTAAATTTAATGGTATAATGCGGCGATTGAATCAGAAAAATAAACTTAAAATTTTCCACACATTTTTAACAGTAGGTATATCTCATCTGTTACTTGTCTTTAATGAACCTATGAGATTTTTTTCATTTGAATCTGATAATAGGTATTTTGGATTGCTTAATTTGTGTAGCAGTACTTACGGCCGTGGTATAATGAAATGAACAAGATAAAAATATTAAAAGAAGTGCTGAATTTCTTTCATCTACTGTAGTGTTAATGCGGTGTGAATTCTAGGTCAGTGAGGAATGAGGAATTCGCAGTTTTTGTTCGTAAATCATTACTTCGAGTCTGATCATTGGCCGTCTCCTCACTGCCACTCGTCACTCGCTAATGACCGGTTTTACCCCCAAAACTGTACTGCACAGGTTTACAAACTACAATATTAATCGTTGATTTCTGACGACTTCAGTATTCCTCACAAGGTTTTTCAAAGAAATATTTCTCGTGAATTATGATGAATAATAATTATTTGTAATTAAATTTAAAATCATTTTACATTCACCACTTTATTAATATGCACATATCTACATGTTTCAAAAGCGATGGTTTCTTCATCAGGAATATACAGAATACTAACAAATAATAATGTCAAGTATAGACAAATAATAAATGTATAACACAATAATGTAAGAATAGACAATTGTCATAAACAATAAAAGATTATAGCAGGTAAGTAATTGATCAAAAAATGTTAATAAAAAATCGAATAAAAAATTTATATTGGAAATTTAAAAAAAAACATATATTTTTATTGTTAATATTAATACGAAAATAAATTCAAGAGATACCTATTTTAAAAAATATTTGATAATTAATTCAATTTAAGTCACTATTAAAGCTTTTTCTGAATTCTAAAATTTCAAATTTGTCCAATTGTAAACAGGTTGTGTTTGTATGTAAAAAATTTTAAACCTTTATTTATATCAAAACGTCGGCCTCCATGGTCGAGGGGTAAGGCTCTTGACTACGAATCTGAAGGTCGCGTAAAAGACCACCATTCAGAATTGAAACGTTGCTTGAAATGGCTTTTAGCTGTATTTGGTGACCAGATTTGAATAGCCACGTATTTCTCCAACGTCCTCTTCCACTTCTCCTTCCCCTCTCCAATACCTTCAGCCTCATAACATTCCCCAATTGGGAATACCATAGTCTCACTGGCTCCAGAAGGTTGGGAGCAGTTGGGAGTCTTGTACGGTATTAATATTAAAAAAAAAAAAAAATGATTGGTTTCTGAAATATGATTTGCAAATTCAGAATAAATGTTATTTTTTAAACACCTTAAGTGTTCCTTAACTCTAATACTGAAATTTCTAGAAGTCTTTCCTATGTAAAAATAGATGCAATCGTTACAAAATAATTTTTAACTAATAAATTTTTCGTGTGTGTGTGTGTGTGTGTCTATTAATAAAGTGGTGAACACAAAAGAATTTTAAATTAATTTATTATTAATGACGCGGCAAAGTGAATACCAATCTTTTGAAGAAATTTTATTAATTATAATAACTTAATTGTTAATATAACCTTATTTTATGGATTTAAGTATTTCTTTTATAAACATAATTTGTATTGAATAAAAAGTAATATCTAAATCCATTGCAGGATTTGAATTATGATTACTACCCCGGGCTGTACATTATAAAACATTCAACATTTAAACAACGTATACAAGGAATTAAAGATAAAATCACCTCCTTATTTGGCGTCTTTAGCAGATTATCATATTTGTCACCAAATAATTAAAAAATGATCATATTATAACATAATTCAATCACATCCAAATTACTTAATTAAAATCTGTGGAAACGCATATGCAACATATATAAAAGAATTATAGGTTATACAAAACAAAAAGCTCTATAACACTAATTCTAGAAAATATACGATGAAACAAAACTGTTGAAAACTTAACGAGTATAATAGATATCTCTTAATACATAAAAGAAACTCATACATACACCGAATTCATTAAAACGTCACAAGTACACACACTTTGTACGCAATACGGCAAGTCATCCATTAGCTACGAGGGGGACAATTTATATAATTGGCTTCCAGACGAAATTAAAAAAAAGGAAAAATGTCAAGATATATTTAAAAAGAAATTCTTCCTTCTAAAATTAAACGAGCACAATAATTAACATGCGTAAAATTACATTGTATTTATCTAGGTAATTATTCTAGTTTGGTAAGTGAAAATGTAATTTTTTTACTTTAATTACAAAATAAATAGAAAAATGACAATACCAGCAGAGCGTCTAGAACTACTAGGCAAATAACCTCAAAACAATCGATTTAATGCTGTATTTTAATCAACTTAAGATATCACGTCAAAAATCCAATACAATTGATACTGTTTTCAACCACTCTCTTTCAAAACACAATCTTTAATTTTAGATTCGAGCAATTTGTTTAGTTCATCCATATTTTCATACACTCTTACCCTTTAACGCTTTGTTTTCTTTTTAACGGTCACCACCCAAAATTACACACTTTATAGTCTGCTACCGCTAGAAATACTACCAATGATTTAACCGTATATTATAAAAGGGTAGTTAAGAAATTGTATAAGGTTTTAAAAGACAAAAAACAGTAAACTTTCAATTTCTTTATAATAATAATAATTGGATGATTTGTATAACGCCGAATTTTGTGAAAAATCACCTAAAGGGCGCTGTACAAATATTAATTCCTATTCTTTATCTAATTATGTAATTATGAAAAGCGTATTGGAATTTTTGGTATTCGTTCAATATTGTCTTGACTGATTCTCAAACCTCACCTATTTTCAGATATTTTGGCATGTATTTCATAGAATTAAGTGGATTACAGTTTGTGAATTTTTGACTTTTTAAAAGTTGAACATTTTTCTAAGCACCGGTATAGAAATTATAGAAAAATCATTTGTGGTATTGCTTGAATTAAACCCACAAAATTAAATTAAAAGCCATTTTTGAGTGCTGGCTCTTAAAAAAATTAAGACTATTTTTAGGTTACGTTAAAAAAAATGATTCCTCCTACTACCACCATTATAAGCGGAAATGTTGCTGGTGCAATAATGGATGAGTTAGCCACCAGATGTTTTAACCTGCGTCGCCAGGACACAACCCGACACATTTGTCGACCGGATTATTAACCGTAAACCACTTAGCATTAACAAGCTATTTCTTCATTACCACAGAAAACAGGAAGAAGCTATTCATTGCTCAAAATAACAACTGTTCTTTCAAAGTTTGAAACATTAAAGAAATATATATTATTTAAACGACACGTAATTATTAATATGTGAAAAATTAAATTATTTTACTAAAACCTTATTATTCCGGAAGCAAAGCCTACTTCCTATTATTTAAACAACTTATCGTATAAGTACAACGCATCACGTAAAAAGTCGATGAGAAAAAACTGATTGAAAACTTTCACGTGAATTTTTCACTTACATCTTAAATAGGCAGGAGCAATCAATTTATTTTAGAATGACTTGGAGTGTTTCTTTTAACGGTTGGACAGTTAAATTTGAACGCCAACATTAATATCTAAGCGTCTTAAACGCACTTATGCCGTTATGTTGGTCAGCCCTATAAATTATCTTCTAGACGTGAATTCATATAACTTTCTTCAATTCAATTTTTATTATTGAAGCATGAATTGTTGGATGCTAAATTTACTCTGGCGTGGAAGATGTATATATTCCGGTAATTAACTAATTTAGTTATAAATTGTTTTATTTTTGACAGTTTTAATAAATTGCTATCGGCTATCGGACGTATCTGATTTATTGGTGTTTTGGTCGGAGATCTGTGACGATAAATTTGGATTTTTATAAAAATTCTTCACTAAATATATATAAATACCAGAACGACCGGAAAAATAGGTATAAAAAACGTTTTTGGAGATTTGGAAGTAAATGCTGAAGAACTCGGGTGTAAGAGCATTGCCACAGTGAATTAATTATATTAATAGAGAAGGGTATTGCTTATTTTATCTTCAAACTAGCTGAAGTTCCCGACTTTTCCCGGGGTTAGGATGGTTTGGAGTACAGTTTTAAAATTATGATATGTTTCCCCTACACCGATTCGCAAATCAAATCTCAGTAATGGATACTGCCGCGCTTATGATATCTGTGGCCGCGCCGGTCATTCAATGAACCGTGAGGTCACACGCTTATCGACTGGCCGCACGATTGTCAATATTTTGATAGCTTATATAATAATAATAATGTTTATTATATTTAAAATTAATAATAATAATAATAATGATATCCTCACTGGGATATCCCGCACTGAAGATATCATCTACAAAATATGAAATAAAATTATATTAAATTTTTGTGATTGCTGAAAATAAAACAGTAAGGTGAGGTGTTTTAAGTACAGTCGAGTGGCTTCGGTATTAGTCTGTATTTGGTGTCAATATATTTTCCATTTCATATCTATATATGTAACGTATCCAGAGTTTTATCTGATTTTAAAATTTATTTTTGTTGTTATTGTATCCTCGGTTGGTAATTTACAAAATTTTAAAAGTTCTGTCCTCAGCAAGCTCTAATTAATATGATACATTTTTAAATAGCACGAAATTTCGTTGTAGAAGACAACCTACTTTTAGCAGTACATCTTAGACATTTCATTTGGTATTTTATCTGAAGCCTACAATGTAATCTACCTAATAATCAGCGTTAATCGAATGCCTTAAAAGAACCTACTGTCCATTATATGAGTAAATTGATAATTCTCTCTGTTTGTATGTAACGTACTGAAAGTAAGTCGAAACTGAATTAGAAAAAAAAACATTTTATAAAAAATATACATGTCTATAAAATTACACTTTTTTTAAATGTTAATAATTTCAAACGCATAACTAACTCATCATACATTTTGAATGACTTGAATTGCTAATGAAATTTCAAATGAGATTTATGAATGCAGCACTAAAGTAAATGAAAGATTACATTTAAAAAAAATAATCATTCTGCCTTCTTTCCGAAATAAAGCGATCGAAAACATGTAACTGCAAAGGTTGTATTTTTATTTTTTCACAGGGGACATGACGCCCTTAATGAAATATCGTTGTGAGCTAGAAGCACTGACGTCAGAATTAATAGACTTGCCATAGGTATCATTTCCACGACTGGAGCCAAAGGTCACGTGGCGCCCATTTTGGCACGTTTGTTTCGCGTGGTTTTGACTGCGGTAAGCAAAATATAATACATTTATAACTAGGGTCAAACTAAATATATTTGGTTTTTGTAAAAAAGCCGAACGTTTTTACTTACATGCTGTTTAACTGGCGGCCCTCTTATTTTGGTTTCTTTCCCTTGCGTATCAGAGCATCTCTATATATTATTTGCTCTGTAGGTAGAAGGAAATAGGAGATGGGAAAGATAAGAGGTAGAGGAAGGCAGGGAAATTTGTGACTGTACATATTGAGTAATTTAATTAGGGTGAAAATTCATAATATGACTCTGCATGGTTCTTTCACAACGGGACTGAGTGTTATGTTATTAACTATTTCATTTTCTTTCTTATACTTTCATTGTCATTTAATTTTATTTTCCTATTTTACTTTTTATTTACGCACCATAACTCATGTAATATGGCAGATTGGGTTTGCACTATCCACCCAGTCCTGTTGAATTAAAAACTTACATAAAATAAAAACAAATAAATAAATAACGTTAAAAAAATAACTTAGTCTGTACACGTAAAAAAAAACGAAATTAAATTAACACATGTCGATCAAAATTACTTTATTTAAAAACGCATCATTGAATGTAACGTTATGCATAAAATATATGACATTTACATGCATTTTCAATCAACTCCTTTTAATCCCAAACAAATGTATTCAAAATTGCTTAAAAATGTAGACTCAAGCAGTGTTTTCAAAGAAATGACACATTTTAAGTGATGCCGCCATCTAGAAAATATATCTTTTAATTTCAAAGCTGGGCTGCCCCCTCTTCAACAAAATCCTGGTAGCGGTCTATAAGTAATCACTTGAGACCACTTAACTAATCATTTTCGGAGTCATCAAAAATGAGGACGTAAAAAAAATCAATAGGTTATGTCAGAAAGAGTTTCAACACTGACGCTGGCGTGATTAGGAAGCTATGTTGACCCAAAATCTCTAAATACATTTTCTGTATAATAGTTAACTCTGAGAAAAAAGCTGTACTTAAGTTGAATGCATTTACAGCCTCGGCCCTGAAGCAAATGGCGCCTGGAGCCGTTTGAATTTGGCGCCTTCTTTGTTATTTTTTAAATTAGAATCCATCTCATATGACATTAATTTGAACGTACGAGTATGTACAAAATTTTCACGAAAATGTCAGTAAAAGGAGAATTTCGTTAGCCAATCGCCGTTTTACCGCCATACCTTTACTTTCACAACTGGCGATAAAAAGGATACCTCTTCACCCTGTCAGTAAAAAGGGGGACTAAATTTATGTTTGGTTCGCCTAACATTACTCCAAATCATCCATAACCTCTTGCAACGCCGGACACACAATAACTAGTGATTTTTTAAAAATCGTATTCGTAACTGATCTACTCATCTGGGAAACCGCCCAACCCCTCATTTCGATCCGGCTGTCAAATACATACTAATTTATTATGTTTTTTGGTGAATTGAAAAAAAGATGTTGTCAAAAATTAATTTACATTTTTTACTTTTAATAAGACCAGGAATCAATGGTTAAAGTAAGTCCGGTACGTCTGTAACATCCTGTTTCATTAGAGTTATATGATAACTTTTGCAAAAAAATATCATTACAACGATAGGTATTCAAGGCATTTAGGTGGCCGCTAGAACTGCCGAGCACCCTGTTTGTCATAGGCTTCATGACGTTGAATTATATGCACTTGACTTTATGTTATCGAAGCACTCCTGATTTGATAGCCGTGCTGCAGTATTTACGACGAGTAAAATTTGAGCTTTTCAAAAATGATTTGTTTCCGTTAAACCACATCAAAGCTTTTACAGACCCACATTCCAAAGAGGTTTTTAGATCATATAATCTAGGTTCCTTTTTATCGAAACACGTAAACGTTTGTTTCATATTATTTACAGGTGGTAAAATAATTGAATCTCTGAATAAGAAAGTTTTTGATTAATGAAAAAAAAAAACTTTAAGAATTTTTGAAAATTGATTTTTCGATGTTTTTTAAAATGATAAACCTTACAGATAATGAATTCAAGGAAATTTGATTAATAAAACTCTATTTCAGAACCACTTACATTTTTTCAATTAACATTAGAAAATGGATCAGCGCACGACTGTGAATTCCACCATGTCTACAAAAAGTAGGTCGCCTCACTTACCAAACTCGCTGTGGTCATTTTTATTTTTCTCAATGCAAGAAGTAATGATTTTCAGCACCTACGCAAGATTATACAAAGAAGCCAGGTATTTGAGTCTTATAGTCAAGGTGACTAATTACTAAACGTGTTTATAAATCATAGATGTACCAATTTCCGTCAATTTAAGTGTCAAAAGAGACCTTATTATCACATGTTTTGTAGAGCAGGGTTTTATCATGGACATCTACTAAGCTGTCAGTTGAATTAAATTTTCAAATGATCAGCAATTTTATCGAAATGGTCGATAGATCGTCGTTAATAATATCAGAGACTGGTAGCCGGATGTATACGGTATGATTTTTGTAGGTATTTTTTGCTGTGTTATTTAAAAACATAAATAATAAAACAGAACCGACCCCAATAGTGATCCTTCCAGTACCCCAAGTTCATTTACAATCTGGATTGATGCGATGTTATTGGCTTTGTTGATTCTGACTGTTATTTAACGTGCGCAATTTACTTACGTATTACCTCTTTAAAACGAGGTACACTTATTGAAATGATATAATGTAGAAATCTACTATCGTACTTGGGGTTTAGGCAAATCATTATTAATTGCATAGTTTAACATTTTATTTAAAAATAAAACTTACGTTTTGAGGGCTGCATTGGCGGTTAATGTTATAGATGAAAGTTTTTCTTACCTGCAACGAAAAAAGCATGCTGTAGTTTATTTTAATATTAAACAAATATGAACTAATAACAAACAAAAATATTTTGATGGATTATTAAAAAAATCTTGGCGAATACATTGCATACAACACTATTATTAAAAAATGCGAATGTCATCAAAAGGTCGCTCGTTTGAAGTGCAACTAATATGAATCTTGCTTAACTTCCATGATAACCTGATAGGTGTTATTGCAATGTTGCTTAACCCTCCGCCACAGTCAAAGAGAGTTAGCTTATTTCTAAATTAATAAGAAATTCTTCGTAATTAATCATTTAATTTTAATACTAGAGTTAAGGAGAATCTAAGGTATTTTATTAAAAATAATTATTGTGAATTTAACAACCATGTTTTGGAGATAAATCATTCTTTTGACGTGAATAAAGGTTTAAAATTTTTACATACGAATACAACTGGTTTACAATTAGAAAAAGTTTATTAAATATTATTAAAAATGATTTTTATTTTAACAACCATACATAGAAGTACTATTATTATAAAATTCAGTAATAATAACTGTTTTTATTTTATTTTATATGACTAGTTATTTTATTTATATTAATAAGAAAAATATTTTCTTTTTTAAAACTCTAATACAAATTTATTATTAAATATTTTTAACATTTTTTTTCAATATTTTTTAACTTTAATTAATTACTCACCTACTTTCATTACTTATTGTTAAATTTTGTTTATGTTTTTAATTTGTCCTTGTCAGTATACTTGTTTAGTATACTGTGAATTCTGCTGATGAGGATAGCTTCGCTTTCAAAACATGTCGATATTTATATATTAAAAACAGTGGTCTAAACAAAGTAATTTTTATCAATTTATTAATTATGACGCCAAAAAATAACTAAAAATCCATTGAAGAAAATACATTATTTCTATTCACACCTATCTCTCAATCATACCACCTACTGCGGCAGACGTTTTACGCGTTCATGTGGAGGCTACATAACTTACACCTCAGATCTTAATGTAACTAATTCAATAATGATAATATTCATCAATTTACTACCAGTTAAGCTCGCAAAGTGGAGCAAAAGTATAAAGAAATATTACCTCTACGCTCGCCACCCCGCATCCGTAAACAAATAGCCGGAGAAAATAATTGATTGTCAGAAGAGCTCTACGTAGATTCACTTTTGCCGTCGTTAGGTTTTACCGGACCGCGTGACATCAACAAAAAAATCGCCGCGGGCTATTACGGGCACTCTCACAATATACTAGAACAGCTTTAATGTGTTTGGATCATAAATAATGGGCATCTAAAGTCAATGGTAAAATAAGATTGCGCAAATGGAGAGGACCATCAGTTTTATGTTGTTTTTTTCTTTTGTTTTTATGAATCTTATTAATTTACCCAATCCTTCCTCGCCGGTATTGTCATCAGATTTGACATGTCTCTAATTGATTCAATATCCCTGTTAATATACTAAACACGGATATAATATTTTAGATGTTTCTCAGAAATAGATTTATGTGTTGGATAATATAATTAAAATATATGGGTATTTATTGAATTCAACAGTAAAATTATATTGTCGAAAAAAATCGGATTTTCAAAACATCAATATATACATATACGTGCGTTGATAACTTGCCGAGTGGCGCGGTAGTGAGCAAGAGAGGTGCGGGGTTTCGCTCACCGTACCACGATGCACGGTCCTCAGTAGTAGCCGGCGTATAAATAAATAAATCACTTATCATATCACTACACGAAAGCAGTAAAGCTGCAAAAGTCAATAATAAAAAAATACAGAGCAGCGAATTTAGAAGGATTAAAAAGTTCCCGGCTATTGAGATAAGGTTCCTTAGCATATTTAAAGACATTTAAGCAACGTTTTGATTTTGAATGAACTCTGAATTCTGAAAGTTTTTTGACTGCTTGCCGAGATTTCTATTGACATAATGGTAATGAATATTCTAACAAATATTATGCATTTTTTAACATTGCTTTAGTATATAGATTTGGGGAGGTGTAAGAGCAGCGGCGGTTCGTGGCCTATCGCACTGGGAGTTCAATTGGAGATTAAAAAGTGAGAAAAAAGATCCCTTATTCATATTAAAAAATGATGTGTTGATCTTTTACAATTTTTTTTTTGAAATAGACCAATTTCATCATATCACTGCACCAGAGATTAGAGCCCTAGTAATAAGAAACATTTAAACGGTTTATTAAGGTGTCTGTGGCTAATGAATCATATAATGTCATTGGTTACAAAAAATATTTTTAATGCGACAATCCCAATTCATGCAAACAACTGTTTAAGTAGCATCTTCAGTAATTTACATGCTTTAACAAGGAACTTTAAATATAATAATCACTCTAAAAAAATCTATTGATCCTTTGCAAAATACTATTTCGTACAAAATTAATGTTGCAAATCGAAATAATCGCTGCGCCCACGGCCACCCAATAAATGCCCAAAGTCTGGACGCTCCCGCGGTTTACCGCTGAAGTTAGACGCGTAAGTTTTGCATGAACTTTTTCTTAGGACACTATAGTCGCTGAATCATAACCCACATTTATTTATTTGAAACACACATTTTTAAACAATAAAATCTAAGAAAGCTTTGACTGCCCAACTGGGAACAAATCCCATTTTAGGACAATCAAATTGATAAGTTTAATTCAATATTAAGCGCCATTGTACAAAAATAGAAGTGAAAAAAACTAGTATTGACATAGTATGGTAATATAATACTCGTATATCTAGAAAAAAAAATTAAGTGTAAAGAACAGTACAACAGAAGAACAGTACAACAGAAGAACAGTACAACAGAAGAACAGTACATAACAAAAAAACTTGTGACCGTACTAATGAAGAGATGAGAAAAACAAATATTATAGAGTAAACAATTACGTATATGCGTTTGATAGGTAAGGACAAAAAATTGAGTACTAAAAAAAGATAATATTATTGAGTAATATTGATAAGTAAAATAACTTTGTTTTAATTCCACTTTATTATTTTTTCATCCAACCGGTTTCGATTCAACCTGAACCTTCCTCAGGGGTGAATAAAAATATATTAAACATAATACAGAAATACATGGTATTTAATAGAAAATTAAAAGAGAGAGACAGAACATCAACTTAGGTGGGGGGCAAGGAAGGAAGAGCTTCAGAGGGAGGGGTGAAGGTGGGCGGAGGTAATGGAAATATTTAAAAAATGGGGATTGGGGAAAAAAATGGGGAAAAATGGAATTAAAACAAAGTTATTTTATTTTTTATAATTATGTATTCTCACAAAGTGTTTGCTACATGTAAAGATTTAATATTGATAAGATTGAGTTACGCACCTAAGCTTTATGAGCCGACGACGAAACTCATGGATGCAGCCCGAAGAGGGCGCAGCAAATATTTAATAACATGTTAAACTCATTTCATATTCGGTCTCGGGCAGTATCACCTATACGGACGGGTGTTTTTTTTTATAATGGGATTTGAATGGCGGTAAAATTATGATATCTTTTTTTTAAATTGAAGTTCACTTAAGAGAAAACCGCTACTGGGTACGAGATAAGTTCCACAAATATAATTTGCATATCTTCTTCCAAGTACATAAAAAAAAAGTCGGCGTCCGAAAGACTCGTCATCCTCTTAGGTTCGTTAGTCCACGTTTTTAGCCAACTCTTACTCATTCAATGGCGCATGAAAAAAACGTTCCGAGCTAATTAATTTGAAACATCATCTGATTAATGCTTAGAGAAAACGCTCTTGTCGAACATCCAAAATAATTGGCCGGTAGTTGATATTAGTTAGAGGGAAACGCCTAGAACAAAGTTATTTATTATGAAATTTATTGGCCAATGAAATATATAAATCTTAATAATAAATATTGGAGAAAAGAAAAATGGGTTTTTTCACATTTGACGTAAAAAAAAATTATAACATAAACG
>JAHDVE020000650.1:0-55338 GCA_022606495.2 Halesus radiatus
ATAGTCTCACTTGCTCAGGTTAGCAGGTAGCAGTTGAGACTCTTGAGCGGTATTCACATAAAAAAGGAAATGTGGAATGATTTACAGCCTCTTCGTTTTCTCCCTTATACAACATGGGTCTCTTCAAGACTCGGGTTCACTTCTTCTTTTCTTCAAAAATACTCTCTACATAGCATCTCTCAAGATGATCTGCAGAGGTAGATTATTCCCCCCAGAATCTCTTATGTGGAGTAAATAAAATAAAAAAAAAACATATTTCGTGAAAATCGCTACAATTGTTTCAAATTATTTTTCAGTGAGAGGTATATAGTATCTTTACATTTTATTCTCGGTTACTGAAGGGATTAGTACTCGATTTATTTTTATTCACACGAAAAATACTTTAATTTAAAAAAAGGCTATAAATGTGTTTTCAATATTAACATGTAACCTACTCTGGTTTCTTGAAATATTCGAATTCAATTTCCAATGTGAAAATAAATGACGACCTTTACAAGAGCCAATGAACCAAATTCAATGCAGATGAACATTAAAGATATTATGGGATGCGCCTTCTCTTTTATCAGATGTTTCTAAGTCTCCTATTTAAATATTGTCGAGATGTTCCCGCCCTAAGCAGGTGCAAATTCTCTCACGTCCGGGCTGTTATGCGAAATGCCGCAGTAAAATATGCAAAGAATGACGTAACTCTCATTCAAGTTCTTGACTCCTTTCAAAAATGCTAAACTTCTCCTTGAGCATTCTGATAATTGCACTTCTTGCATGCATCCATTGAGGGCGAATTTGCGCAAGCAGCCTGAAACTTTCCAGCGATGCTCTAGTTCGCGGGGCATACAAGTTAGCTGTTGGAGTGGGGAAGTAAGTTCGATGCGCTGTTGTGTGATTTGATTCTCTGTAACAGCCTGCCGTCTAAGCCACTGAATGGCTGTTGTACGGTACACAATTTCTGTGAAATTGTACCACCTTGCACATATTTAGTACTGGAGAGGGAGAATTTTAAGACCACTTCGTACTCCGAGGTTGGGTTG
This sequence comes from Halesus radiatus, assembly GCA_022606495.2. Lineage (NCBI taxonomy): Eukaryota > Metazoa > Arthropoda > Insecta > Trichoptera > Limnephilidae > Halesus > Halesus radiatus. The sequence continues at coordinate 1,029 of JAHDVE020000650.1, forward strand.
TCAACCTCTAAGGATCATGTCTGAAGTGCGGGGCTTTAAGCGTGTTGGACTTTCTTGTATGTTTACGAGATAAGAATGCTAAAATTTTAACCAGTTTTTATACTTCATACGTCAAAACGAAAGAATTATGACATTATTTTGGTCGGTTGGAGCTTCAATACTACCATTCGAGTATAATTTTTTAGATATAAGATGAAATTTTCTTATTATTTTTACCCTATTTCTTCAAGCAGATGCATGCTTCCGTGGTATATAGACGTGCATTCCATGATTTCCGCAATGTATGGCTGAGCGGTAACCTTTTGTTAATTACTAAATTATATAATATGTTAAAATAAAATATGTAAATTAACAACTTGTTGATAAATAAATATTTTTTTATAATTTAATCATTGAAGAAGATAATATTAACATAAACTAAATGAAACATGAAACCGAAAAAAACAACAGAACGTAAAAAGATACAACTGATATCTTTTAATTTTCTGTTGTTTTTTTGGTTTCATATTTCACTTAGGTTATGCTGATATTATTTTCTTCAATTATTAAATATTACAATGAGGTTTTTAAACTTTAATAAAATAATTAAAAATTTTAAAAATATATATAATTATTATGAAGACACACAAGCACTGCATTCTCGCCCACAGAAAAAAAATGTATGATATCAATCTATATTTTAAAAAATAAGGGCCAAGTCCAGCTTCGAATCGCAGCGCCTTGCGCGCCCCTCCGATCGCCCTACTTTAACGTATCGAAAGCAGGAAATAAGTATGCAAAATGTCATGTTCAAATGTTGACGGTATTCTACAAAAAAATATACATATGTACGCAATGCACATACAAGAGAAGTCTCGTTTGTGTTACTGTCACAAAATGTCGTGCCTATGACAACAAATTACAAATCAGTGCTATTTATTGGTAGGTACCTCTCTAAAGATTAGTACAACTTTACTAACGAAATAATTATCATATAATGTTAGATTTCTTTCATGTAATTATATTTTCATTTTATATATCCAGTAATTAGCTTATAATATGGATGAATTAAGCGGTAATGGGAAATTTGATATATCAGGTAATCCCAACACACAATGGCTGAAGCCAGCAGCTTAGCAATTACCAGAAAAAACTTTAAATATAAATAAATTAATCTCTGTTTTTTCTACAGCGTATCCCAATTAAAAACTCCGTACACGCCACTGGTTTTTCTGTCAGTACCTGCATTGAGAAGACCACTAAAAATATTTCCACGAAGAAATGTTTAAATCTATAGAGAAAAAATAAAAGAAAATATATCTCTGTGAAGTATTTAGTACCAACACGAATGGAATATTTTTGGAAATTCGATTCGATTTTACTTTTATATTATTAAAGTTAAAAGACGAACACACGAAAAAGGGACAAAAATGTCGTCAAAATTTAGAATGTTACTCTTAAAAGATTTGATTAGATCGTTCATAAACCGTTTTCAAAGAATTTCCCTAAAACTTCTTATAAAAAATATTTTTATTATATGAATTAGGAAATATCCGATGTTCGCTATTTTTTCACTGAGATCGGCAGCTTAAGGCCAATGCTTGAGATGTGATCAAATTGCCATTAATAAAATCTTTTTTTTTTATTATTTCACTATTATTATTTGTTTTATCTTAAATAGCCTTCCTTATCCATTACGTCGGTAGTTAACTTTTTGAAACTTTTAATTAATTTTCAAGTTTCGGATGTGCGGTTTTTGTATATTATATGGTATTTAAAATTTAACCATTTCTATAAATAAATACAGAAAAAACTATTTTTTAAGAATTGTTATGAAGGTTGCTTGGTAAAGTTATTTTTCGATTTAAAACTGTTATCATCTTCCTGAAACGATTAAAACCGGTCAATTAATAATTAATTTGTTAACGTGTCTTTTTGTTTTTTTCTGAATTATATTACATGAATCTGCTTGTATACATATTAATATTTTAAATGTGTTTTACTGACATTAGCACTAAACAAATTTCTAAATTAAGGTATATATTAAAACAATTGTTACAAAACTAAATTTGGCTCTGCAGGTTTCTATTTGCTGGGTGTACAGAGTGCAGCCCCAAAGCTCGAACCAGCCGGAGGTAGAACTCACACGTTGTATTATTTGGAAACTTTCAGCTTTTTCCAAGTTTTTAATTAAATTTCAAGAGTCGGTGACTTTGCGGTTATTGTGTTAGTTGAATTTCACCAATAAAATTCACCTTTTGTGTGTAATTTTACGATATGTTATAAATGGGTTTATCGATTAATACCAGATTTATGTTATTTTTCGGATAAAACTGTTTTTTTTTTTTACCTTCAAAACTAGGATGCTTTTGGGGCGGAAGAGAGATGATTGGAATTAATTTTCCGGATTTTGGATTTAATTTAATTACGTGCTTAATTATACCAACGGTATTCGACTTCTAAACAGCACATGAGAGAAGAATATATTTTTATAAAACATTAAATTTCTTAAAGCGTTGTAATTATACGGTTTTATTTACCATGGTAATTTTTTGTTGACATTTGTCACATGAAACCGAGTCATTTCTAATATTTATTCTTGAGTTCAATAGCTCGGCTGCGGAATGATTTTCCGGCATTTTTGTTTCCTCCCTTCCACAACAATAGTCTCTTCAAGACCAATGTTTACTACCTACTTTTTCCAAAAAATTCCTCCTTATACCATCCTTAAAGTTCTTTTCCTCAGGGCCTCCTGTGTGGAGTTAGGCAATGTAAGTTATTATTTTTAATTATTAATTATTTTTATTGAGATTTAAAAACCTCATTGTAATATTTAATCATTGAAGAAAATAATATTAACATAACCTAAATGAGAGATGAAACCGGACTAAAGGACAGAAACTAAACATATTTCAGTCGCATCTGGGACTCGAACCCAGGTCCTCCGCCTATCCGGGGCAACGCTCAACTGACTTAGCTAATGAGACAAGTGTGTCATCTTCATCGATATCATATCTCAAATTCAAGATTTGTGAATATTATCTTCCATTGTTTAATCTCATATTATTGGCAGCTATTTTTATGATGCCCCGGATAGGCAGAGGACCTGGGTTCGAGTCCCAGTTGCGACTGAAATATTTTTAGTTTTTTTCCTTTAGTCCGGTTTCATCTCTCATTTAGGTTATTATATTATTATCTTCAATGATTAAAAGTTATTATTTATTGAAACATTGTTATGGCCACACCCCTTTAAAATATCACCCGTTTTGCTACTTTCTACCGAGGAATGGTTTAGTGGTTGCATTTTTATGTCGACTTCCATTAAAACTTGTTATAAAAGCAATGTTTGTTTTGCACTTAAAATGATACACATATCAGTGGAGCAGAATTTACCAGAGACCTTGGGGTAAAAAACGAATGGGATGTGAAACTGAATTTTATCAAACAAACTAATACAACTAAACTATGTGATCAACAAAGAATAAAATGATGGAATTTATATCTCGTATATCCTAACCATTTCGCAACAAAAATATTTTTTACTCCCCTCACACCGCGTATATTCACCCCCACTTATAACACTGCACACCGATTTGACACCTTTCTACCAAACCCATATTGAAATAATCGAAAGTACACATGGAACATTTTTAAAGGACATGGAATAAAAAATTAATTTACACTTGAAAAAATAATTTCGAATCCATAAAAATCCATAACTTAATATCCCCCCAAACACGACAATTAATTTTTGATCAAATATAATCATTTAAAATTTTGGATAATGACCTGGTCTCGCCTGAGCTTACCAATTTTATAAAAAATCACATACAGTTTTAAAACGTTAAGAAAAACCGAATTAGTTATTTTTTCCGCATGCAGGACTAACCTTTTAATGAATTTCCCAATTCCCCGTATATTTAATAATATCGACATTCTTAAAATTCAGAAATATCGAAAAAAAGTAATGCGTACGATCACAAATTAATGCATGAGTATGGAATGTATTGATAGTATTTATTATTTCTATTCTATCTTCCTCTTCCCTCTACCTTCTTGTTAGTTTAATTTCAAATAAAACATTTGGCTTTAAATATTATTAGCACATCAATTTTTACCTTAAAATTATTTTTTTTGATTAAAAAACCTTTGTAACTTTTTTCCACTTATTTATTTTCGACCGGACGGGTTTCACCCTATCACGGGCATCGCCAGACTGGCACAATGAATACTAAATCTATGGTATAGATATAGCATCGATGTCGGGAGTGAGTGCTCCTGTTTTCGAATACTATTTATGACTTGAAATTTGTTTTATTGGTGACTATTTAGTATTATGTTTTTAAAAACTACTTTCTTGTTGGTTTATTACCCTCTGGAAGACCGATTATATTGTGTTTATTTACTGAATCTAAGTTTTTTTTTAAATTTTGTAATGGCATACATGTCAGCTTTTATTTGACCAAGATGGTTCTTTCTAGTTTCGTTATTTCCCTGTGATTTCCGTCTTGTTTGCTAAGATGAATTTTATTGCAGTTTTTGTCCTATAGTTACATAAACTACGGATACTCAGGTACATTTTGCGCCCCGTGATATGGTGAAACCGATCCGGTCGAAAATAAATAAATGGAAAAAGTTACAAAGGTTTTTTAATAAAAAAAATCGTTTTAATATGGAATTCCACCATGAATTGTAGTTTCAAAATTAGAATTTTTTTAATCTTGTTTAACCACCTTTGTATATACTCGTATTTATCTTTGTATTAAAGAGCTGTCAATTTATTATAATAAATAAATATCAAATGTAAGCATTTAAAAAAAGTTTTATTCACATTCGAACAGCCCTTGTTACATAAGGCCCAAATTAATAAATAAAAACTTGTCTTACAATTTAGCGTATCGCAGTAACTTTTATTGGACACAAAAAAAATATTAAAACTTGTACTTGTATTTTTTTCATGAAGAAGAATTCTTTTCCTCGACTAATACAAAAGTATTTTTTTTACGGCGTACACAAAATAAAGCAATGTTTACACCACCGTAATTTCGCAAAGTTCATAAAGCAAGAAATAATAAACAGAAACAGTCTTGGCAAAAAAAAATACAGAAAAGAATATGATTCTGAATAAACAAAGTTCCTGAATTGGATTAATAAAATGTAAATAAAATTGGACGAAATATTTTTTAACTCTGAACCCATTTTGAGAAAAAGTTTCCTTCGTGGATTTATTAGTTCAATTAGAATAAAAACATGGAAGTTTTTAAGATTGTCTTGAAAAAGAGCAGAGTTTAATGGAACGGCTAAGAACATTTTTTTTATGTGCTTAATAAATATTTTTTGTAAAGTAAACAAACAAAAAACTGCAAAAAATAATGTTTGTATTAAGATAAAGTTTGAGTTAACACGTTGTGTTGTGATGTTCATCAATTAAGCCATTGAAATTAGTTTGCGACGATGTCCCAAAAAGGTAAAACCTGTTTTTACTAAATTAAATTTAATGTATATCGCTCTTTTCTGTGGAAAGTAAACGAGTACTAACTATGTAAGAAAAAACAGCATTTAAAGATGTTATTCTGTATATTATTATATATTTTATTAAGTAATTAAGTAAAATTCGTCCTTAGGAGTCTATCTTCAGTCACAGATAACTGCAACTATTTGAAAGTCATTTTATAATTACGCGAATATCGACTCTTTAATTATGTTGTATATTCATTGACAATAATATTACAACGATATATATGCAAAAAAATATAATATGACAACGTATTGCAACGCCTAGTGTCAACTTCGGACCAACCGACCAATCATAAATTGTTTCTTATTAAAATGTGTGTAAATAAATTATTGTGTTGTGATGAAGAAAACATTGATATTGAAACATGTAGATATTTATATTCCTATAATTTAAATTCCTAAAAAGCATTTAGTTTGTTGATTGCCATAATTATAATACAAATACAAATGTATTTATACCATAAAATAATTTATTTTCAATTTTTAACTTTTAATTATTTATTGAAGTTTAAAAACCTCACTGTAATATTTAATCATCGAAGAAGATTATATTAACATAACCTAAATGAAACATGAAACCGAAATGATTTAATTTATTTTTATTTATGTGTTGAAAATGGTGATATATAGTGATTTTGCATTTATTGAAGACGTAAAAAAAATTAGTGTAAATCTTGGTATGGACTGACTCTTTTTGAGAAATGCTTATTGTTGGTTGTATTAAGAAAATCAGTTAGTATGTTTTATTTCACTGTACAAGAAAATAACTTCTAAACCAATATGGGTATGTAAAATGAGATTTGTTCCTGATTTGTAATACAGTACACTATATTTATAAACACACGTTTCTCAGAATAATTAAGGTTTGTTTTCTTGATGTTAATATTTTCTTAAATAAACAATCCGCGGCACTTTCGCGAGTTTGGATAAGGATTATATTACAAGATGTGTATTAAGGATTTAATGAATCTTTCCACCAAGCACGTAAGGATTTACTTTAAAATTAACAACAAAATATTACTTGCTCTATATTGATATTCAGCACGTACATAAGATGATTCCTTGGCTAAAGAGTAATACAAATATGTAATTTAACGCTCGCTAAACCGTTTATTTTGTAAATAATTACATCTTAACATTTAAAAAAATTTAATAATCAGTTATAAATAATAAATAGTTAATAAATAATCGGTTTTAAGTTAATAAATAATTAGTTTGATAATCAGTTTGATACCAACCCTGGTGTGTGGCAGTGGGGCATGGAACTGGCAGAGGAAGGACGAAAGTAGACTGAATGCTGTAGAAATGAGATCTCCGAGACGAATGTATGGTACAACCATGTATGATCGTATGAAAAATGTTGAGATTCGTAAAGAATGCAAGGCTGATGTAAGCGCAGTGAGCAAGATCAAGAAAGGGACGCTTAGATGATTTGGGCATGTAGTGCGAATAAACGAAGAGAGGAGCGTAAGGAGAATATATGACACGAATGAGAATGGAAGAAGAAGCTGGTGACGTCCGAGGAAGACATGGCACGATCAAGTGAATCAAATACTTGAATCGGGCCATGTCAGAAGTCGGAATAACAGAAGAGAATGTATGAGACGTTGTTTGAATGTGAATGAAGCAAGAAGTGTATGCCAAGATCGAGTCGTTTGGCGGTTCGTCCTCTCTGTGTACCCCTGTGGAGAAACGGCGTGATGGTTATTTAGTTTAGTTTGATGACAAATACGTTAGAATAGTAAAATGGTTATCACGCTTACAAATGTTGTAATGGGAAACCAAATAATTAATTCAATATTTATTAGCACAAAGCCAAATCTCGTGTATTGTAATATAGATTATACGTAGTGTGTAATACGTGATTGAAACAAAATAGCATTAAGAGTTTTAAGTCGGGACAAAAGATTTTGTTTTATTATACTCCATTATAATAATGTATCAGGGACATGTAAGTTTTGATCTGATAATATCATATTTAAAAAAAAAATTATAAGATCTGTTCATCTGAAACGATATTTATTAAGAGGAACAGCAGTGCTGCCTGTTTCATACATAACTTAATTTTGGATTTGAGGCCAAAATACCCATCCAATCTGAGTGATACGTTTTTATTTATTAAAGGTTTAGTAAATATCTATTACGTATGAGAAGTATTTTATTGACTTTTGTTTTAAATTATTAAGTATGTGCAATGAAAAAAAAAAACAATTTTCATAATTTTAGATGAAACTTTTTTTTTTTAAATTATTAAAAAATATTAAAAAAAAAACGTTCATTCGGGTCAAGATTTTAAATTATGTACGGCAAATTTTGTGTACCAATGTAAATTGGTCGTTTTTTAATTTAAATTTTTTTATTTAAAGTCCACCATAATGCTTATTTCATTATATTTTTTTTAATATTTAATTATATTTTCAAAGCGAATGGGGTAAATCTTTTTTTTTTATATCACCGTTAGCCCCCAAATAATTGTTAAAGATGCCTCTAAAATCGCGAAAAATCAATTCCTTTAAGGCCCATATTTCATAACGTAAAACAAAAATAAATAAAATACTTTTCATAAGTACTAAATATTTACTATATCTTTAATTAAAAAAATACATATCATTAGGTTTAGGCGAGTATTTTGACATAAGATCCAAAATTTAGTTTCGATTGAAAGAGGCCGTGAAACCGTTCCTCTTAAGGAAACGCAGTGAAAAATATTACGGCTAAAAAAAATCATACAGATCAACAAATGCCGATTCAGAGTATTGACATTTTATAATAAGTACAATTTATAAATCGGTATTTACCAATGAATACAAAATTTTCCCACCTAAACACCCTGTTATGTTATGGTTTACAATGAATAGAACTTAAACTTATGTACGGTAGTGGTCATCCTTGTTTTGACATTTGACATTCTAACCTCAAAATCGACCAGTCATAGATTAGGAGCATTTTGGTGGGCTTCGAAAAATTAACTTTTTTTTATCTTTGAATTAACCGTTATTATTTAAAAAAAACTGATTGGTGTTTCTTATTGATGAGAACCATCGGTGATCTCTGACATAGAAAATTTTGCACAGCATTTTCATCCATAGATTTGGAGCATTTTGGCGGGCTTTGAAAAATGTAATTTTTAATATTTTTTTCTATAAATAAATACTAACTTTAAAAAATATACTGATAGTTAAGTTAAACGTTATTATTGTTTAAAAATTATTGGAATTTCTTATTGATGAGAATCAACGAAATTTTGCACAGCATTTTCATCCAGAATTTTGTGGTCATAATGACGGAGTGACATACCGCGTGCTGATGGAAATACAGTTTTGATTGAACCTAAGACGTTTTGAATGAGTTAACTTTTCTGAATAATTAATTTACGGATTCATAAATCAGGATAACTTACACATACAAACTAGGGTCGATTCACAAGATCCTCATTACAACTTACATTCCATCAACCTACAACAAAAACTGCTTTTGGACAAAGAAATTTGTAATATTTCTCTATAAAAGTATTTTACATCCTCCCTCTAGCAAAAAAAAACATTTCAAAATTTACCGAATTCAAAAAAGTATTAATATATGGATTATGAACACAGAAAGAAAGAATATATATATATATGATGTTGCAACCAAACAAAGTTTAACGGTTACGGTATGTTTTCTTATAAATTTTTAGAATTGTTTTTAATTTTATTGCATTATAATGTTCCTCTAGTAATATTTTAACATAATTACGAAAACTTACTTATTTATTTTTATTTTTTTCAAACTTAAAGTATTCTTGACCTAATCCATATTCTTTATATAAAACCATGTACAATGTGACCTTAGAACTGGGTATCCCAGTAAGGTTACAATTTTTTGTTAAACATTATTAAATAAATAAATAAATAAATACATGTTAAAAAAAAATCATAATCATGCTTACAAAATAAAGAGTAATCCAAAATTTACCTTTCGTATTCATTTTGAAGATGGCGGAAACAGACCTGCATTTCTAAAGGAGTTTTACACAAGAATTACGCTATAAAGTTCATTCGCTGAAGATATTGAGTTTTGAACTTTGCAAAGGTAAGATGGTTGCACACCAACCGCGAAGTTGCATTGTTGATCGAAGTGGAGGCAGCTAGAAGGAAACACTCCCCCACCCCCACCACCATCCACCCTTTTACATCCCCCCTTGTCTGAGAGCGAGATAAGTTTAATTCATCCAAGATAAACAGAATGAACTCATAAAGGGCAATCAAAGTTCATCTCTAGAAGCATTCAACTTTGATTAAAGATAATTCATTTCTAGGTGTTTTTACAAAGTTTAATGCTTTTGTGCTCGATTCTGTGGATATTATAGGCAAAATTATTACGTTGTGCCATATAATCCGACTTAATTTAAATTATACCTTCGATTGATTCATAATTCCGATGAGTAAATACATTTTTCATAATTTTAAGCGTTCAAAAAGTTACCCTAAAGGCTGGGACGAGAAATTTTTAAAACGTTTTTTTTTTGTCGCTCGTAATTTATCACCCAAAAATCGAACAAGTTACAAAAAGGCAAACTCGAAAATCTAGCGACAAAAATAAGATATACAACTTACAGTTTAGGGAAAGATTGATGAAAGAGTTAGATTTACTTACTTTATTGTTATTTGAACTCCCAGAGTGCTTTTACATATTAATACGTTTTTATAAAGAATTACAACAGCTTAAAAATGAGAAATAATAATGAAAAAATAATTAACAAGAGTAACAAAATATTAAAAAATAAATAAAAATTAGTTATTCTGCCAATATGTATCAAATTAGCGTTTACGAGGTTATAAATAAAATAAATGAATACATAATCATAGAATTTTATCCAACAATAATTTTTACACTAAGTAGAAATTGCTTGTTTACAAGGCATTTGAAGTTTGCCAAGTTAAAATTTTTACCAAATCATCGTTTAATTTTTTACGTAAACATTGGGGAATGTAAACCATAGTTGGAATGAGATATACATATGTAAAATGTTAATGTTTGTGTAGTAATTTGTTTATAGGTACGTATAAATTGATTAAATGCAGGAGATCAGAACAATTAAATTTAGAGTTCAATAGTTATAATAAAAAGGTTAATTCGACTGTTTTCTAAAGTTGGAATATTTCCAATATTATTATTGATTGGAAAACGATATACTTCATGGCTACGAAACTTGCATGGCAGACATGACTTCCGTTCCACAGTTGTTGAGGCTGCAGTCGGCGGTACAAATATTTCCTTGATGATAGCAAACTTCTGATAGGAGAGGGTATCAGAGTAAAAAACTGATTTTACTCTGCTGGAGGTTTTTTTTTCAAGCTAACGAGTATGATAAATATTTTTGTGTTCATTTCATTTTGAAAAACTTTCTTGAAAAAATTGTTTCTACGCACACGTAACAGCAATTAATCAAATTTCCATACAGTGTTCATCATGGCATAAAAATAAACTTCGTAAAAAATGCAAAAACCCTGATTGTTGATTTCAATGAACAATTAGAGCAAACTGAATTCAGATATACATTTTTTATCACTTTGCCAATATTAGGCGATGCAGTCAATTTTTGGTATTTTCATGTATTTTTGTTATTTTTATAGCAACGTGTTTCATTGCAAGTGGCTGGTCAAGGCCTATTGCAATGAAACCGTACAATTGAAAAAAATGCAAATGCTTTGGAGGAATCACTGGGAATTGTGATGTTTCAGGTATGTGTTTGACCAGTTCATGGAATACGTTGGTGAATAAACCCAATAAAATGAATTGATTGAAATATCGAAACCAAAGAATTGAATAATAAAACAACACGTCATTGACAAACCGGGCAAGTGCCTGCATTGGTTGATAGATGATTGTACATTTTTTACCTTTCAACAAATATACGGAATAAAACCACGCAAATATTTAAATATTGTGTAAATGCTCAAATATTATGGTCGGTACCGAGGTTCGATAATGGTAATTACCCTGAAATCGATGCTTAGTACACGATTCGCACTCCCACAGCTAGCAAGTTAAAAATCAGGTGTATTAAGTTATGTTCTACTTTTGGCAGCATACCTCACGCCAAGTAAAAATAGTTACCACATCAAGTGTTATTGGCATCTATCTTTATGATGATTACAAAGTTCTTAACGAACACAATTGTAAACTAGACAGTGTCAATAATATGGGATTAAAAATGGAGAATAATATTGAATTATAAGATACGATTTCGATGAAGATGACCTAAATTGAACTGGTCTCATTAGCTATGTTGGTTAAGCGATTGCCCCAGATAGGCAGAGGTCCTGGGTTCGAGTCCTAGATGCGACTGAAATCTTTTGATTTTCTGTCGTTTTTTTCCGTTTTCATGTTTCATTTAGGTTAGGTTAAAATATTACAATTAGGTTTTTAAATCTCTATAAAAATAATTAATAATTGAAAATTGATCTTATTATTTTCATTACATTATCTCCCGTTAGTTGCAGTCATGGTTGATTAATGCATCAGATTGTATTACAAATTCCTTGGAAAAAGTTAGTGATTTTATTATTAATTCGATATTATTAGACAAACAATCGTTATTTACATTTGTTTAAAAACCTCTAATTTATATTATATATTTTTTTCAAAATTAGCATAACTACTTAGACTAATATTGTCCAAATAGTATGTGTATTGACAATAAAACATGTGCATGTATCATTACATTTAATCAGAGTGTTTAATTATAGCTTGGATTAACGGTACCTTTTATTGCCAACACAATGCTTTGTCTAATGACTGTTTTAATGGCAGAACTTAGGTTTAAAAAAAACCCGAAAAAATATAGAAGTAGGTGTCTAATTAAAGAAATGTGGTAATTATAAAAAATAATAATACAGAAAAAAGTTTTTAAAAATACATATATGAATTAAAATATATGCTTAGTATTAGCCACGTTTATAAATATATATACAGATATCTACATGTTTCGAAAGCGATGCTTTCATCATCAGGAATAAATGAATATAATTTTTTTATTTATATTTTTATTTTATTTAATATAAATACATATAGAATATTTAATAGTACAGATATAGCTAATTACAAAAAAATATTAATTTATTTTACAAAAAGTGCTCAACTCAATAGAGAAAGATTTCTCGTGTTTGAGTTGCGGAGCACCGCCATCTAGAGACAGTAGTGAATAAATGAAATTAATAGAAATAAAAGTACATCTATGTATATTTATAATGTGTTGAATACTAAGTAATTTTTTAAATTAATTTATTAATAATGACCCCACACAGTGAATACAAATCGTTTGAAGAAATTATAAATAAAAATACATTCATTAGAAATATTAATTTCAAATTCTTAAAACTAAATACATTCCTATTAAAGGCTTTCATAAGTAATTAACCAAATAATATAACGAAACTCAAAACGAAAACTCACGTTAAAACTAATTTCAACAGCACCAATGTGAATTAAATGGATTAATTCATATTGCAAACGCCAGTAATATGTCATATGATCCCTTTTATTTTGCACAAAATTGAAATTGTATTATAATTGCATTTGAAATTAATCTAAAATCCTTTTGATTCCGTAATGCATGCGAAATGGAAACGTTTCATGACAGCATTTCAATAGAATTGAGTGGTAGATGATATTTTGTATAAGTGCATGTTTCTGGCGAACAAAATAAAATTTGCAAAAAAAAAAATGCAAATACTCTGAAACCGGTCTCATCATGTAAAGATCAGTGGACTTTGGAGATGCTGATCACATTATCTACAGGATCAGAAAGCTGAGCTGGTCTAACTCTCCCATTTCGTCTCAGAGCATTGGCGGACGTGACAACTCAGCAGTTAAATGAGTGGAGAGGATAGGACCAACAGATGAGAGTTTGTCTGATTTTTTTTTTTATACCGAAGTGTACAATTCGCACTGTTGCTGTTTTAACTTGTTGCTAGTTTAGTTGTCTTTCGACCGTGACACAATACAGTACTTTATAATATCTAACGGACAAAATCAAAAGTAAGGGTATTCGTTAAAAATTATGGTGTTAACACGTAGAATTCGTAGATACTTATTTCACAAACAAAATTTAGAAAAGTCTATGTAGATGAATATTTTCTTACACATTCAACCAACGTTACATACAAATGGTAAATAAGTTCTATAACTTATTTCCACCAGCAATAAAAAAAAACGAAATATGCAATTGATTTCAAAAACTAAATCAAAATCTGGCTCAAAGTAATTAAATAAGAGAATTTTGATTAAAAAAACGTCGAAGGGGCTTTAAAACAATCAGATTTTAAATAAAACTTGTTTTGCTGCCAATGTCTTGGTTACTTCATAAAATTTATTATTTTCGATGCTTAGGACGGGTTGTTTCACAGAATTTGAAGGGTTCATCAAAATTGTAAAGTTAGTATTTAGGTTCTATCCAAGTTTTGTTATTATTACATCATAGGCCAGATTTTTCATAGTGCTTGAATAATAACAGAACTTGAATAAAACTTTCAGAGAACTTATATATTAAATATTATTTTTATATTGGAAAGACTTCTAGAAATTTCAGTATTGGAGTTAAGAAACCTCTAAGGTGTTTCAATAACAAAAACTATTCTGATTTTGCAAATCATGTTTTAGAAACTAATCATTCATTCGATATAAATAAAGGTTTAAAATTTTTACATACAAATACAACCGGTTTACAATTAGACAAATTTGAAATTTTAGAAATCAGAAAAAGCCTTAATAGTGAAATAAATTTAATAAATAATCAAATATATTTAAAAAAATAGCTATCTATTGAATTTATTTTCACATTTATATTAATAATAAAAATAATTTTTTTAATTAATTTTCAATATAAATTAATTACTTACCCACTTTAATCAATTTTTGTTTATGTTTATAAGTTGTCTGTTCTTACATTATTTTATCATTTGTCAATACTTGAAATTATTTTTTAGTATTCATATATACCTGATGATGAAAGCATCGCTTTCGAAACATGTAGATATCAATGTATATTTATAAAGTGGTGAATACTAAGTATATTTTTAAATTAATTTATTAAATATTAATTTAGATGAATCCTAACAAAATATGAGCATTTTTAAACACCCTTTCGGCAAAAACATATCTTGTCAATGTATTACATCCATTGAAAATTGGAAAATTGTTATGTAAATAAAATAAAAATAAATAAATCCTCTGAGGTTTCGGAACCGCCATTTTACGATCACCACGGGAATCTACTCAAACCGTGAGGTAGACGCCTTTGGCTTGACACAATAGAACGTCAACTTAACACCCGTTTTACTATTTACCGCTCAGAGGAGAGCTGACGTCAAAGATTATCGATTGTTTTTTAATGTTATTGCTGTGGTTGGGTTTATTGATTGCACCTTTGATGTTGGTTCCTTAAAATTTAAAGCTTTCTCTAAAACTAAAGTGAAGGATGTTTCCGTTCTTGTGAACCGACCTCAATACGGGCGACTACGTAATACTATTACTAAGTCTATTAATAGTATTACGTAATCTCATCGAATTGGCAGAGGAAGGATGAAAGTAAACTGAATGCCGTAGAAATGAGATCTCTGAGACGAATGTGTTGTAAAACCATGTATGATCGTGTGAAAAATATTGAAATTCGTAAAGAATTCAAGGCTGATGTAAGCGTAATAAGTAAGATTAAGAAAGGGACGCTTAGATGGTTTAGGTACGTGGAGCGAATGAAAGAAGAAAGGAGTGTAAGAAGAATGTATGACGCGAATGTGAATGGAAGAAGAAGCCGGGGACGCCCGAGGAAGACATGGCACGATAAAGTGAATCAAATAATTGAGTCGGGCCATGTCAGAAGTCGGAATAATAGAAGAGATTATATGAGACGATGTATGCATGTGAATGAAGCAAGAAGTGAATGCCAAGATCGAGTTGTTTGGCGGCCCGTCCTCTCTACCTACCCCTGCGGAGAAACGGCGTGATGGTTAGTTAGTTAGTTAGTAATCTCAGATATAAAGAACAAGTGTTATGAGTTTTAATAATTTTACTTAAATACACGCAGCTGGTTTATTATTGTCTATGATTGAAAATATGTACGTAACGCAATTAAAGTTCAAGCGATCAACACAAACATAGAATGGCGTCTATGTACGAGTATATTTATGTTTACACTTCCGACAATTTACATTTGCCAAACGTTTCTGAGAAACAGCCTTCGTCATGCTTACTTAGGCCTGCTTATTATTATTAGCGAGAAAGGAACAACAAGTGCGCATAATCACCAAATTTGAAGGTTTACAGGGTGTTCATTCATTACGAAAATACATAAAAAACTTTAATTAAATTAACGTGTCCAACAGGCTAATAGGCATGCAATACTTAACAGGTTGACTAAATTAATGTTCCCATTATTCATAGATACAACATTTATTAGGAAGGAGTCTGCTTATTGTGGCTAAATAGAGAAAAAATATTACTAATAGTTATAAAAATAAATTATATCGAATTTAAGACAGAGAAATAATAATATGAATAAGAAATAGAACAAAATGCTGTTTTGTTTGAAACTAAATAATAATATGGATAATGTGAGTGCTTGAGAAGTTTAAAAAAATCTTACACGCTTTTTTTTAATTCAACGGGACACCTTCTTAACATGTTATAATTAATGTAATGTATTTACTTAAGTGAAAACCTATTATTAGTTAATTTTTTAAATATTTCGTCGCTGAATTTATAATAAAGATTATGTGCCGTTTCGTACATTCTGAGATGATCGAGAAAAACTATTCTAAAAAAATAATTGCAAAGACTAGATTTGCTAAAAAGAATAGAATTGTTAAGCTGAAAAGCTTGCGTAATAATTATTAAAAAAAAATTTCAAATCTAGTCTGCAATTATTTTTTAAAGCAGTTTTTCTCGATCATCTCAGAATGTACGAAACGGCACATACACTACATTATAAATGCAGCGACGATATGATATTTAGCATTCATAATAATTGTTGTAAATTGTTGGTTTAAAAAAAAAAAAATAATTTTGGAAAAAAAATGTTCATTAGTTTTTTTTTCATATTTCATATTTTCTGGCATCGAAATTTGAAATTTTTTAAGAAATTATGTTGTTTTTTAATCCTGATTTTGGGTCCCACAAAATCTGAAAATTCGCATTATCAGAAAAGGCTTCGAATTCGCAATCTCTACTCCAATATGTGATTGCTGCGTTCGACATTCTCTGGTTGCGATACTGTTAAGTTGTTTAGAGTCATCCTTAGAGAAAAGGTATATTATTACTGTAAGGAGTCATCACGGTTCAAATGCGTTGTGCGGCTTTATACTCGTATACCAAGCGTTTACTAAATGCGAGTAAACCTTCATATTTGTTATATTATAACATATCATTTATGCTAAAAATGAACAAACGGAGAAAAACATCTTTGCTTTCATTTATTTACGAAAGAAGTTTAATAAATCATTTAAAAAAAATCAAATATTTATTTAATACTACAAAATATTGTCTAAAAAGGTGTAAACGATTCCTGGAAATATTTTCAATAATAATTAATTAGAATGTATTTCAAATTCGATGTAGATTTCGAAAAATACAATTAATATGGTATCTGCAGTTTCATTAATTACATTTAAATTTAATTAAATTGACGAATTAGCGTTGTTTCATTAAATTCATTCAAGAGGTGATAAAATGATTTAAATTGGACTTCCTTCTCTGGAAATTACTTACAAATATAAATTATGATGGTATTACGATTCCGAGATATTTCGGGGACGACAACTTTACTACTGATTCTGTAATTAGATGAATGCCTCGAGATAACTTTCAAATTAGACAAGTCTAGCATAGTTAAACAATCACATTTCCGGAAGTTTGTCTCATTAAGTATCAGCAGGAAATGAAGAATTTTTGGCACAGAAATATAGAGCCTCATTTTCTACCAATGAAGTAAAACTAAAAGAAAATATGTTTATTTTGCATATAAGTATATTTTTTAGGAATCGCTTTCACCGTGTAATAATTTCTAAAACAGTGTTAAACTATTCACATAATATGAGTTATAAAAAAATATCGAATAAAAATTTTGGGTTGCGACAGAGATTCTAACACATTTCCAATTTTTTTTTGTCGGCGTGACTTTGGAATGAGAAATTGGAGATTCAAAACGATATCAAACCGGATAAAAAATCAGTTTTTTTTTAAAGAAAAATCATAAGGATATATCGTTTGAAATTCTATTAAAATTGTATTTATTTTGATAAAAATAAATTGAGAGATTAATTTACGGAACTCCCAAAAGAAACGAGACTTTTTACACGTACATGCAAAGTTTTAAACATTTTTTCCAAATTATTTCTACCGATATTATGACTGAACTAGAGAATACAAAAGACTGATTCATCAAAAGATATATATATGAAATTTTTTCAAAACAGATTTTTTTGTTGTTTTATTATACTGCGTATTTAAAGGACATTTACATCGATCGGCAAAAATGTATTCATGACTGTTTTTTTGTGCAGGGGTTAGTTTTTTTTTGTTTATAGTTTCCCATCCTCTAAATTTGCGAGATATAATTTTTGGTCTAATAATAGTGAGAGCTTCTGCAAGCTCCGGTTTAAATTACAAGATTTTAATTTCAGATGCGGGAACAGAAATAATTCTCGGTCACCTCATAACATAATGTGGAGACCGGAGAGCATTCAGATCGGAGGGGGATGCTGCTCGGCGATTTGGTGCGAAAGATAATTTTAACAAGTCTAGAGATCGTTGAATTATACACTTGAGTGTAATGAAAAATTACTGAAATTCATACTTTATGTACTCGTATCGTTTTCATTTACGTGCTGAGTAATAATACGAGATAAATAATCGTTGAAAATAATATCAACCATTCTAAATGAAAATAGGAAACAGAAAATTAAAACGGAAATGGTCGCCCTCTGATATACGTACAAATTGATAGGTATATCCAAAATACAAAATACAGTAAGAATTTGGGTAGATGCCAAAATATGACATCCACAATATACGGCAAATAATTGATGATAATGTTAATAACTCTCAAAGATTGATAAAAATAACTAATGTAATCAGGTATCTATAACTCAATTTGTAAGAGCACTTCTTGTACCGGTAAGACTAGAGGATCTGAGTTCGAATCATAGTCATAATAATAATAATTGGATTACTTCTATAGCGCCGTTTTCGCGAGAAAATCACCTCAAGGGCGCTCATGACAATTTCCTTTTTATTGTCCATTGATTCGTCTATTTCGTATTTTCATTGATTAAATATAATAATGAGTTTTATAAATTTAAACAATTTAAACTCAATAAATTGAAAACGAGATAAATTTGTCCAGTCCCCGTAAGCTGGGTGTTATTATGTTAAGAAAGGCTAACAGTGTAATGTACAATCACGATTCATCAATATGTAATCACACATAAATATTACCGCATCATTGAGAATAACTACTGGGAGAAAGTCGTAGAATGACCGAGAATGATGCATCGGTCGCAATCCTCTTCTAGCTAAGCCTCCCATCATTGCCCGAGCAATATTTTCCGCTTATTATGACGGTATTAGACGGTTTTAAAATATTGTCAGGTTATTTGGAACAGGGAAAAGTTTATTTTTCTTCCTCACACAAAGTTTTAGAGCATATGTGTACCAGTAAACAGGTTTGTCATTTATTAGTTACCTCATTTTGAAGTACATGATTTGAAGTAATTCAATAGGTATCTACTAAAGAAAGTTCCCCAAAAGAAAAGCATTTAAAAGAAAATACGTTAGAAAGGAGTTTGGTTTAGGGCAATATTAGAATCCGATTGAACTGGATTTGCTGGCGCAACAATACGGCGCAATAATGTGCACTTGCTTGCAAAGGTTAGTTTACCCTCAAAGCTCTACCAGTGATTGAGAAACAGTGTACTACAGAATTAAGCTGTGAGTTCTCAGAAAGCTCCTCCGAATACAGCTACTACATTCGTAGGAACTAAGGATGGTCAACGGAGGAAAGTTTAAGATCGAATTAGAAAGTTTTCCGACCGTCAGGATAGAAAGCAAGTCTTTCGTTTTCTCAGCTAAGGATTAAGGCAGTGATTTTATTTTTGATTAATATTCATTCAGTCTTAAGTAATGAAAGTGTTGTTTTGAAGTATCAATAAAATTTATTTAAGTTTCTTGTCCTTTGGTATAACTTTTATAATTCTACATCACATCGTACTGTCCGCCAAAGCAAACAAGTGTAAATCTGTCGTTCTGAGAAAAAAATGTTACACGAAAATTTACAAGATTTACATGCACATATTTCAAAAGATAGTCATAAGTTCCATTCATTTTAATTGAACACTTCTACTGAATCAGTTCGCATATTGGAAATAATATAACAGACAGACTTATACAACAGATAGACAATACTATTTTCCATTTTCTGAAACAGGGGTACAATAAAAAAAATGTTGGTAGATAATCCATAAATATAATGGATTCTTTTAAATTTGACGTTAACTATTTATTTGAATATCTCAAATCTCACATTATTATATTTAAAAATAAAGGTGACCGGATAAATAAATACACGTATGAATTGGCACACTTTTTAAGTGTCATTAGTACGAAAAAACAAAACAAAAAAAAACAAAAAAAACTGGCGCGAAAACTTAATCTCACATAACCTAATTAAAATTGTTATCTTTCGTTATTATTATAGTTAAATTTTACTGCAAATTTTTGTTTATGTTTGTAATTTGTCTATTCTTAAGTCTTTATTGTTTTACTATGATGTTTATTCTTGTGATTATTTCTTGGTATACTTTTTATCCCGATGTGAAAAAAAAAACAGAAATGATTAATTAGGTTAGGTGAGATTAGATTTTCGGGAGAGTTTTGTTTTGTTTGTATTCTTAATGACTTTATGTCACTTTTTAAAAAGTCCGTCGATTCATACGTGTCAATTTATCATTGAACCAAAAATAAAATCTCATAAATTCAATTCCAAAAATAGTACAAAAGTTTTTTAATTTCAATTCTAACCAAAAATAGTGATTAAATGAAAGAAAAATTCAGTTTACACGAAATCAACTTAAAACTGTCACAAAAAATACTACTTTCAAGTAAGTATGTTCCAATTTCTTGTTTATTATAAATCTCTAGGGTATGGAATAAGATGTGGATTGAGTCTCACCTCACTAGTCAAAACTTTCCCATTAAAAAAGTCCCGAAAAATTCTATTTTAAAAGCACAGTCCAGCGGTTACACAAACCTACCACAGATAGGAAAGAAGAGCTTTTCATAGGAAAGTAGAACCTTTTGGAGGAAGCCTCAATATATCTTACACTAGAAGGGATCTGGGTGGTACGCGGCGATCATGAAAAAAAAAGAAAGTTTTTCACAATCTTTAAGAACGCGAATCAACTAATCACTTCAACCTTTTTTTCTTTGTTCGTCATGATTCATTTGTTTATTTATACTGGGTTATTACAGATGATCACACTTGAGAACAATCCTGTTATAAAAACTCAGTTAATTACATAAAGTTACAAATAATCAGACAAATGATAGACAAAATACAAAATTACAAAAAACTCACTCAATGATACATAATACAATAGAAAAAAGAGACATGACGTTAATATTAAATATATACCTCTCAGTGTCATTCTAGGCGGAGTTTGCGTATTGAGACAAATGTAAACTTCACGTTGTTTAAAGTTTTTAAATGTAATAATAACTATTATTATGAAATTGAAAAACGGTTTATTCACACAGTTCTGGTAGGTAAATATTATTATGCGTGAAAGCTGTTTCGCCCTCCGAAGGCATTTTAAAAGTGTAGTGAAGCCACTAATATACGATATATTTATATTATTTCTATACACAGGTAGTTAGTTATAATGAAACTGATAAAATGTTTACCTTTTTATTACTGATGCTCTTTATAATTGATTTAGTTCTTCATTTTTATCGCTTAATTTGCCACGGCTAACCATTCTTGTCTTTCCAATACCATTGGTGAAACATACTAGAAACCAGAAGCAAAGTAGTTGAAGAAAGATTTGAACAACACCAGGGGCTATTTGAGGTTGCGGTTAGCCCCCGACTGTAGTTGTTGTATGGTAGCATGAGGCAGCGGGTCTAGGTGTGGCATCGGGACTCGGGATTTACTAAGTAGTTTGGTGGGATTGTGGCATCGATGAGCTACGATTTAAACTTTGATAATGCATGTTTTAAAGATTTCCCGAAACTAACAAATGAATATACATGCATTGTACAGTTGGGTATCGTGAACAGAATATAAACAATAATAATCGAATTTACTCCATGATTTGGATGTGATGTCTCTTGGTCAGTGGTTTCGGATTTAATTTTATTTTTTTATGTGATCATCGCACAAGAGTCCCAACTGTTGACAGTCAGTGGGACTATGGCATCCACAGTTATGTTATGTTGTGAGGCGGAAGGGAGTTGGGAGGGGAAAGACATTGAAAGAGGAAGGTCGGATTATACCTGGCTATTCATATATGGTCACTAAACACAGTTAAAACTATTTCAAGCGGCGTTTCAAGGCTTCGAATTATGGTATTTCTAAAAGTGTGTAAAACCATGTATGATCGTGTGAAAAATATTGAGATTCGCTAAGATTGCAAGGGAGGCTTAGAGGGTTTGGGCATGTAGAGCGGATGAACGAAGATAGGAGTGTAAGGAAAATATATGACGCCTATGTGAATGGAAGAAGAAGCCGACATCGCCCGAGGAAGACATGGCACGATCAAATTAACCAAATACTTGAGTCGGGACATGTCAGGAGTCAGAATAACGGACGAGAATGTATGAGATGATGTATGAATGTGAATGAAGCAAGAAGAAGTGTTTTACGTTATTTCTACCCACACCTGCGGGGAAACGGCGTGATGGTTAGTTCGTTAGTTCGATTAAATACTATATTTAATATTAAATAATGTATTTACAATTCTGGAACCTGCTACAAATGTAGAACTGATAAAATATATAATAAAATACTAGTATAATATAATGTGGTATTTTGATGAGGCAAGATCTCTGTTCGGTAACAGCAATTTTATTTTTATAAGTAACCTCGATTTATTATCTTAGCCTATTTTTGAGTAAATGAATCTACATATTGGTAGCGAATTTCTGGTTCATAAATCCACTTTTTTTTATATGTTCAAAGGTGGTCCGTGCTGTTTTTGGCAAAATATTGACACAGTGAAATATAAACAATATTTCCGTTGTTTAATAATCATTTTGTTGGCAGGTTTAGTTCTGCAGACCGATAAATGTTAATATTTGCATTGAATTGGGAAAATAAACTGAAACGTTTCTGTGAATATTGGAGATTGACAAATACTAAAATTTCATTTGGATTTCAAAACTTCAAAATTAATTTATTACTAAGCGTTATGTGTTTTACTTCCACATTAAATAAAACGAAACGTTTGCATAAATATTCCACATTGATAAAACAAATGCAAATTGAGTTTCTAAACTTCCAGTAAAATTAAATCGTTAATAAGCTTTTTGTTCCACGTACACATAAAATAAACTGAAATTAATAAATTTAACGTGTTCAATAACCTGAGTAATAGGCGAGCTCTTATTAAATTAATGCTGTTATAATAATACTACTGACGTAAAATTTACGTAGCGGAGTTTTGTGTTATTTTGCTTCAAGTGCTCTTTGCTAGAATTAAAAAAAAAAACGATAATGTATTAAAATTCAGTGTTCATATTTTTAAAATTACTCCTGAAGTGCTCCTTACATCTATTTTATATATTTAAGAATTTCAATGTATTTTTTATACAAACCTACAGATTTATTCAGAGCTTCCTGAAATTTTGCACTCTTGACCTTCAATTACCCTTTAAGCAAAGTTTTGGTACTTCCTGATGAAATTTTGCAGACTTGACGTTCAAAATAAGAATAAAATTACTAGATAGGGGTAGGAGTAACACAACAAAACCTCGAAACTTTACTTCAAACAATTCATAACTCAGGGCAACGCCAGGTACTTCAGCTAGTATTCGATAGAATTTGTCAAAATGGACAGTATGCTCAAAGCAATAAGAACACAACTAATGAACAAATGAAAATAACAACAATAGTTATAAAACAGCCGTTATATTCAGCAATAAGAACATTAATATTCATAAAAATTACCCCAAGGAGGAAACCGAAATCAAACGTCTACTAAAGGCTTGAGTGTATGAATTTTTAAAATAAATTGAAAATAAGATGAGTTTTACAAACGGTAGGAATTAAAAAAAAAAGTCCGTATAAAATTACCTATTTTATCGATATTAGTGAAAATTTGTTCTTAATTAGCGGGCAAGTTACACGAAAAGCGCAATCATGGTAGACGGCTCGGTTTGACCTAGTAAGTTCGATTAAACGATTAGCGACATCTAGATCTGCTGACCTAAGAGTAAGCTGTCAATCACTTAAGTCTTGTCGGACGCATCTTAGATCCAACATATAGATTGCTGTAATTCCCTACAGTGATTTGAGTGTCATTAAGTAGAACTTTAACTGTATTTTTCTAGGGCATCGAATTTAATGATTGCGATCGCTCAGAAGTGGGGTTATACAACAAAACTCAGATTTACTAAAGAAAACGGATTGAATTCTATTGAATTGTTTCTGAGAGAGGCCATCATAAATTATACACTATTATAATAGTTCGTACGACAGACAATAACAATACCTTATCTGTCTTAGATGGAAAAGCCAGAACCCACAGATGTGAAGTTTGCGATTTAAGAGAAATAATATTGTCAATAGTTAAACCCAGAAATATTATTATTGTGGATGGTATTTTATTTTATTTTATGTGATACCACACAGGAGTCCGAACTGCTCCCAACCACCTAGAGCCAGTGAGACTACGGCATCCCCAATTGGAGTATATATTCATCTTATCTGTATCCTGAATATGTATTGGATTGGATTAAATGACAGCTTGTCTTCCAGGAGAACTATCTAAATTAATTCTGTCTATGTCGGATTAAGTTTGAGTTTATTGACAGACATTTAATATGAAACTGTACTAATGAAGTTAACTAACTCTTATTACGACGTCTTTTTTAACCTGGGAATAAAACTTGAAGATCAAACAATCACGAGAATGGGACCTAGAACAGAACCCTAGAGAACTCCAAATTTGATGGGAGTTTCAGGATGTTAATTAATTAAGTATGGACCTGTGGGCTATGAATTAATTACTCATTATTCCGATGAGTATTTACATTACCCGGGATAATTCATGGGCTATTTTTGCCGCCGTTCCTGAGAGTGTAGTACACTCCCTGTTAATCTGCATACATTATAATTTACGGCGATGTTCTTATGTCTGGAACATCACAAAATCAAAAAAAAATCAGCATATTTTATAGTTGGGGGGTATTTAGTTATTCACACCACAACTCTGCCCCTGTTTGTTAAAAGTAGGCAAAAATCCGATATTAGGTTTTTTCAATTTTTTTTTCTCATCAACATCAATTTTTGCGTGATGTAGAAAGCGGTAATGATAATCAGATTTATATTTGTTTTCAGGGATAGGACGACTATAAGTTTGGATGTAGGAACTTCACAACCCTTTATAAGTATAGTTTGATACTTAATCGCACTCGACGAATGAGTTAAACTACGATATATACATAATTTTTAAAAAAATCTGATATTTACCCAAAAAAAAAAACATCCACCAGGAGTTGATTAGATTATTAACTACAGTACCCTCGGCAGAAATGCAATTAATCGGAAGCAAGTGGATTAAAGGAAGAAGATGACAGAGATGAACGTTAGATTATTCCTGGGTATTCAGAATTAGTGAAAACACGGATTTATTGCGATTTCAAACAATCAAAATTCAATTCAAAAATGTTTTTAATTTAAATGACTTTTAAAAACATCATATATTGTACCTCGTTCTATCAAGCAAGGTATTCTTAGTAACGTCATGGTATCCTATATATTTCTCACAATACAGACTCATAAAAAATGATATTTTTAAACTAATCATATGCTGGATTTAAACTTTCGTACCAATCATTAGTTTTTTTTTTAAAGAAAGATAAATATTCCCTAGGTTATAGGTTATTCATATAACCTGACAAAACTTGAAAATATCCTACTACCATCACAGTAAGCGGAAGATGTTGCTTGTGTCGTAATGAAGGACTTAGCCAGTCAAAGAATTGAATTCACGACGCCTGGGTGAGACCCAAACGCGATGCCAACTCAGCCGCTGACCGGTGGTGATATTTTTGATTGTGGTTGAAGATTAAAAAAAAACGTATTGTTTTGTGGATTTGTCACCAAAATTGGTTGTGATATTCTGTATTTAAAAAGAACGACAGGTTTCTTCTACCTGGAATAAATAATGTTGTTTATCATGGCAGCTATATTATCAGGCTATGTGGTAAGCACACCAATTAAAGGATGTATAGGATAATAAATAAAAAATAGGGGTTAGAACCCGGATTCTAAGATTTAGCTGCCTTTCGTCTGCGTTTGTATGAGGTATATCTTCCCGGAAAGCTAGAAAATGATTCAGAAAAAGTTACACTTACTTGATTCATGTGGGATGTTCATAATATTTCACATAACTGTACATCCCACGTTAAGATGAGTAAGTTATTCATAAGATAAGCCAAACTAAACAATTCGCATTACCGTGATACAAAATTCACCTCTTTTATGTGCTGCCTTAACTTCCATGGAAAAAAGCTCAGAAATGAGAAATTCGTAAAATCGCACATGTACATACTCAAAAGTTCAAAAATATAGGCATATTGTCAAACCGTTGACATTTATTTAAAGTAGAGCGTGGAAATCATTGATTCATCATTGTTGCTTGAGGCCCCGTCATATTTGACGTAGTCATCAAATCGGCAATTTACGCAATTGTGAAAAATTAATATTTTAACGGTTCTCGGTCTGTCAGCGTTTGGTTAAATTTTGATAACGGCTTTGCATGGCGGATGATAAAAAAATCCGATACATGTATCATAGTTGAGTATTATACTGCCCTAAATAAGCCACAGTAGTAGCGGAACCCGGTTGGCAATAAGGATAAAAATGGGATGTAAATAAAAAAATATGCGATTTTATTTATGTTAAAATGATTTATTAATATTTTCCGTAAGCACTGATATACCGAGAAAATAATTGTGATATTTAGCAATGTCGCAATGAAACAGCGGTAGCAATAATAAATACTAAAATACTTGCAGAATTTAATAATAACATTATTACATTTGATTAATTTTAAATTTTTAAAAAATCGCCAATAACACGTTAATAACGTCATAGAATTGAACTTCACAATACACCTCAGACAAACGATTGCTTAATTATTATTGAAAGAACTGTTATATATAAAATATGTAACAAGTGTATTGGAAGTTTTATTGCATTGAAGCAATATTTGGCCGTCATATTGGTAGTGTTTGGGATATATTATCTATGATTTTATATCGTTTGGATTGAGTAACAGGAGCAGGCCATTCTTCGGACAGGCACTGGTGGCTTCGGTCCGTTTAGCCGCCAGGATCCCGTAATTGGCGTTAGAATAAACGGTAACTGAATACCACTGAAAGCCACTGAAAGAACTTATATTTAAAAAAAAAAAACATTTTATGATAGTTGAAGGGGTAAAAAAATCGAACGCCCTTATTGATTTTGGACCATAACGTTGCAACAGAAGAAGACAATACAGACACAATGCTCCCGATAAAAGTTCCAAGCGAAAATATCGATTCAACAAATAAACAATGGACTGTTTTGAACAACCACCACCGTTTACTCGCCGCATTTCTGAATGCAATAACACAGGTCATAAATCACTGTTCACTTAGCCCCTACTGGAGAAGGTTGCATTACTGCACATGCACAGCACAGTGTACGGTGTTCGCTGCACAGACTGTTTGTGTGCCGGCCAGATGCAAATACTGCAGGAATAAGTGCATTCCCGATGCCAGATTGCTTGGAGAATGCTGTGGCGGCCATTGTTTATAGTAAAGCCTTACCCCAAGCATGAATATCAACTATTTATATGTATGGGTGGATTGTAGAAATACATGGATATGGTGGAACAATAAAATATGTTTTTAACACAACAGTTATTAATTCAGATTATACGATTTTTTTAGAAAGTCAATCATTCCTAAAGTTACGAATAAAATGCTAACTTTTGAATTCTCCCTGTATGCCTAAAAAAGCTTAAAATGTTACCTGTACAATTATGGAGGACTTAGAATGAAGAAGATTAAGCTAGCGAAGTCTGAATGTAAAACCGACTTTTTGGACTACTCCAAGCCGACAAAATTTCTACCAATATTGGATTGTGAACCACAAGCAAACCAAAGTGATGGTGTAACCAAGACCTGAACACAAATGTCAAGGGAACCCTCAAAGTAAATCTGAAACACATAATAAATATAATAATAAATATTTGGTGCAAATTCTCAAATTATGAAAGGGAAAGACAACTAACTACGTAGTAAAAAATAAGTATAATCATAATATTAAATAAGGCTGCCATAAAAAAAAAAAACTTTTTGTAAGAAATAAAGGACGAAATTGTAGATTAGAACCAAGACAAACATAGAAAAATTTCAATATCCAAGTGAGATTATGCTGAGCATAATATGCGAAAGAATGTTCATAATGTCCAATGTTGGATTTGAAACATCGTTAGCTGGGCCTGCCGGTGTGGAAATAGAAACAGCGATTACCCACAAATGAGACTTAAAGAAAAAACTAACGAAATGACTTTGGATGAGTGAAAGTCAACGAGATATATTTAAATTTTTTGTTAACATTTAAACTTGTCAAACTACTTTTGCAATCTGTCAGCAAGTGCTAATTGACTATAGGTACATATCGTACGTAACATTTAAAAAAAAATTACAAATGGTATATATATATATATATGAGGATTAAATTTTTGATAACAGAAAACAGTAAATATGAGGATTCATTATAATATATGGAGTGTTAACAGACGTACCTGACTTGCTATAACCAATGATTCCTGACCTTGTTTGGAGTTACAGTTAGGGACTAGGTTAGATGAGGTGGGTAGTTACAAGGCTGAGTGAGTTTTTTTGGTTTAATAAAGAAACAAAATTGAAAAAAAAACATTAAATGTCAACGAAGAACAAAATATCATTTATATTTTTTTTCCAAATATGGTCTGGAATCACTGGTTATAGCAACTCAGGTACGTCTCTTAACACCCTGTATATACTTACATGTAGTATGTATAGGAGTACATCAGAGCGTAATAGTATATACATTTGGGTAATTGAAGAGAAGCCTATGTCGGAAGCTGAATTTCAGAAGTCCCAGAGTTTTGAATTTTCAAATAATTTGTTACAAAAAGCTCACAAAAGAGGCATATATATAACCCCTCATTCCTCCTATTCATTACAACCTTAACAAAAACAAATGATGATTGAATAAAATGTGTAAATTTTTTTGTTGACGAAAGCTTCAACGGTCATCATCATAAAAATAATGGCTCAAAAAATTTGCGTCCTGTTTATTTTGTCGTAAAATGAAAATCAGCGTCGTCCATTGCATCGTGCTCCCCTTTTGGTTAAACATCTAGAATTAATTTACAACGATTAAAGTAAGCAAAGTTGCCCGTTAAGTCTAAATGTAAATTATCTCAATTATTTCAGAATTTAACTGAAAATCAGACAGTAAAGTGTACCGTTTGTTTATATGTAAAATGAAAATCAGCGTCGTCCATTGCATCGTGCTCCCCTTTTGGTTAAACATCTAGAATTAATTTACAACGATTAAAGTAAGCAAAGTTGCCCGTTAAGTCTAAATGTAAATTATCTCAATTATTTCAGAATTTAACTGAAAATCAGACAGTAAAGTGTACCGTTTGTTTATATGTATATTTAACCGTCGTTTATAACGAGGCAGGCACATGCATTTAGCATCTTATGGGGAAATTGTGTTTAGTGCATTTTAAGAGTATGGAGGTGAGACA
Organism: Halesus radiatus; assembly: GCA_022606495.2. Taxonomy (NCBI): domain Eukaryota; kingdom Metazoa; phylum Arthropoda; class Insecta; order Trichoptera; family Limnephilidae; genus Halesus; species Halesus radiatus. The sequence goes on from JAHDVE020000650.1 coordinate 30,572, forward strand.
TGCACCCAGGCAGGCTAAGGCCTACTTATTTGAATGAATTAATTTAATCACCATTCATTTGAAAATGTCGCTAATTCAGCAATCAGCGCCATCGTGAAATTTTTGACGATTACTAATTCAAGAACGGATTAAGTTCATCGTCGATTCTTGACATCAATGTGTGCTCAAATTTGAGTGGAGTGGTCAAAATTAGATTAAACTGGCCGAGTTGGCTGGTTGTTAAGGCGATGCAATGGGAAGTAATGCAAAATCGTGTGTTTTCGGTTTGAGAATTTGATGGCCTAGATATATCATAGATCATTTAAGTAAGTACTGCAAGTAGAACAAACCTTGACCATTAGTACAACGGTCCAATTTTTGGGTGTGACTTTTTATAAGCCTGGAAAAAAATAAAGTATCAGATAAAAAAAATATGTTTTAACCGCAAAATCTCCTACTTATGAATCCTCTTTCCGATATTGTCGTATTGTGGCAAATTAAGTTTTTTAGAATATGACCGTAAAACATTTAAATATTTATGCCTGAGCTTTACAAATTAAAATAAAACAGGCATTTATATGAAGTTTTTTGCGTAAATCAAAATATGCGCACGGTGTTAAGCGGGAATTTCGACCTTGTCACCACCTGCATAAGGAGCGAGTGATTTCGTTGGAATTTTAGCAAGTGGATGGCCTTAATGAAGATAACGCATCAATGTGTCAAACACGGCAGTCGTCAGAAAAAGTTGACGGAGGATTTGATGACAGTGTCAGATGTGACGAGTTCGGTCATCAGGGTCTAACTTTTTTAACTTCGACTTTGGTTAGTAATGAAGGCATCAAATAAACTTTAAATGCGGCGTACATGTATGGACGCTTATTTGGATAGTCACAGTTGGTGGAGTGACTATTGGTATTGTGTCCACCAGTGCAATAAAAAGTACGTCAGTTGCTCTTTGACCACTAAGTAGGTTTCATAAGGCAAGTTTGTAATTTTATAAATGCGGACAGATGTATATGCTTATTATTTCACAAGAATTTTGTTATTTTTGTGGAGAAAAGTTAACAGTTATATCCGGGTAATTCACAGTGGAAGATTTACCGCGCGAAAAATATTTGCCATTATTTGGAAGTGTGTTTTTTATACTGAAATAATTTGGTCCAAATAAAGGTTAAGTATCAAAAGGAAATAAATTAAATCGTCGCCTCATGGGCACCTGAGCAATTTAAACGATTTTGTGTTACGAATGCAGTTTGCTTCATCATTTGTTAATTTATGAGAAAACTCTAAGGGTTGGTTGGTAGAAATTGCCATTAGGCGATAAATCCGCTCATAAAAATAAGTATTATGTAAAATAAATATTTATTACGTTTTTCTGTGAAGAGTAAATAAACGATTAAAAAAAATATTTCAATTCTCAAGAAATATGCCTACTTGAGGTTTAAACCTGTTTTTGAAATCATGAAAAACAATTTACACATGATTTTTTTCACTCCGCGAACGCATACAATGCGCAGGATACGTTAATTACAGCCGGAAGATCGCCGACTACTACTAACGACCGCGTATGGTGGTACGGTGAGCGAACCCCCGTAACCCTCTCGCTCATTACCGCACCACCAAGTTATTAACGCAAGCATACGAACAAAAAATCAATCAATTGTAATATGCAATAAGCATTTTCGTGCATTACCGTGGAGTATGAGGTAAGTATGAAAACGAATGACTTTACACTTATATTTGTGTTATGATTTATGAATACTTCATTAGGAGAACTTACATTGTTATCGGGTTAGATATACGAGTAACTTCAGTATGTGTATGCGAACCAACCGACGTAACATTCACGTAATCCTTGACAATACCTATCGTCGCTTGTGAGATTAGGCAAACTCTCCGGCTTTAGCTATCTATCGGCCCTTCTCATGGTACAGTATTTCAATAGGATTGACCTTGGATTATTTAGTTGTACAAAATGAATCACAGCTAACAGAATGCGTTACTAAATTATCAGTTGCTTAAGGTAAACATTCCTAATTTATTCAGCAACCACAAATAAGTTTGATAATTTAGGTAGTTTTCGGAAAAGCCGATGTTATAATGCAATATTTCCTACAGTTATTGAGTAATTTAGTAGTTTGACTTGATTTATTAATAGACACATTGATTATTCTTTCGTTTTTAACGGAATAACATATTTTTAATTAACTCTACACAGGAGGAGGGCCTGAGGGAAATAATTTCCCTCAAGGTCTATGTCATCTTTGGGGATGCTGTGTGAAGGGTATTTTGGAGGATAGGCAGGAGTGAACCTGGGTCTTAAAGCGGGCCTTGTTGTAGAGGCCGGAAGATCATATCACAACCGAGTTGTTGAACACAAGAACGAGTCGCAGAAGCGACCTGCTCTCAATTCCATCCTTCCTATCCACCAGTGGCGTGCAGTCCATAAAGGTTGAAAAGCTATGCCTACCTTAAAAAAACGAACCATAAGAAGAAATATAAAAGGCGACAAGTTTGTGACCTAACTGTATTTTTTGCATGAATTTAATCAGGTGCTTGTACGCTCATTTATTCACCTGGCCACAACGATCAGCGGAAAATGATATTAATTAGCCATTTTCAAATATTCAATCGACTATTTATATCCGATCTTGAAAAATTACATACAGCCTGCCTTTGGTCATAGAATAATGCACGCCGTTGCTATCACCGCTCCACATCAAAATTTATAGAATAGACGTATCTACGCAATAACCAAAATTAATCTCTGGATGCAAATATTTTTACAGTTTAACTCCGCGTTAAAAATAAATCACAGGATTTTAGAGTTTATTTCCAACAATTAGTTAATATTAATCGGATGACTTGTATAGTGCCGTGTTTGTGAAAAATCTCCTCAAGGGCGCTGTTATTTTTAGAGATCCTGACTTTTCAATTAACCTTTGGAATTAAAATTGAAAAAAAATATGTGTAAAACATGTCATTCTGCAATGTATGGTCTGCACCAGCAAAAAAAATGCAGCAACCAACCAAAATAAATAAACTGTCTTTCTGGCTAAATATACTACTGGCCAACAATACTACTTGCGGCAGCTGGTTCTGCAGCTGGAATTATTGAAGATGAAAAATACATCATTGAGAATTTTGCTTCGTGCTCACTCACTTGTCATAGGTATAACCATTTCTATAGCTTCAAAAGATAAAAAAAACTCTCTCAATTATTGACAACGGAATAAAAAGACGTGGCTTTTTTGGTTCCTCTTTTGACCATCTGCACAGTTAGCCATGTCAAACTGTATTCAAAGTTGTTGAATTTATCTAAAAATAAATTGTGGAAACTCTCCCAATTACGAGCTTTCAGTGGGACTGACAAATTCACTATCTGAAAACTTTGTTAATCATAGAATATAATCAAGGATTTGAAATCGATTTGTTCGTATTTTTTTCATGAAAGACTATCTCCTTTTTATAATTGCGACCATCTTGGTATGAAACAAAAGATTCCCATCAGACCAACGTAACACATCCTTTCCAATTATTCCAACAATGCTAAAAACACTAGTCTTCGTAGTAGTTCGATGGGGATGGGGCAGCAGAATAGGGTTTCCCCCATGTACAAGATAAAACAAAATAGGACGAAGAGTAATGACCCATGCCGAGGGTCCATTCCATACTGGGGGATAATGTGCGTGAAAGCGGAGGTTTAGTTTGCTGAATATTTTGAAAAGACGAAGTTAAGTGTTCTAATAGGATGTACATTTTTTCGGAGAGTTAATGGTTCGGAAAGTGTTTTTTTGACCATTTTCCGTTAAGTTTTCTTTTTAATGCCTTTTAAAAAGAGACCTGGTTTCCCTTTGTAGATGGTATAATTAGGTTTAAGTTTCTTCAAACAATATGCAGCATTTTATGTAAAAAAAAATTACCGCTCGTAATTCATCATTTCAAGAACGCTAGTGAATGACACAGTTGTATCGAAACCGGTAGCGAAGTAAAAGTAGCAAAAGTACACAGTAAATAAAACTTCCAAACAAAATGTCTAGAAATTTCTACACAGTGAATGCTGAAAAAATACAAGCAATAATCATGATGATAATAACGCGTAGGTACTTAAGATTGTGCATATTGGTGTATCTATATATTTTTACCCTTCTGACAGCCCTTGCTTACCCCTACGTAATGTTATTACTGAAAAAGGGTAAATAAGTGCATGATCATTGAAGTAGCGATTCATTCATATTTATTTATTAATTTATTAACACCCCGATGGGCTTTTACATATTTAAAAATCTAAATGATTTTGTGTACAGAAAGAAATAGAAAACTTTAAGTTAACAAAAAAAAAATAATATGATGCATAGTTGGTATATAAGTGTAACATTTGTATGAAATGTATGTATGTATAATAATGCATAAGTACATGCCAAAGAGAGTTATAAAGGAAAGGGTTTTTTAATTTGTAGATAATACTAATTTTTAAATAAAAATAGTACTAGGCTGATCTACATGATACATAATATACAAGTGCATAATATAATATAATATGAGTGAATGACATTGCGAAAAAAAAAATCAACTTGTTTTTATATTTCGGATGATGTAAAAATGTATGAAATTGCATAATACATAATATATGTAGTACATAGAAAGAAAAAAACGATGAACAAGTTTTCAAATTGTAGGTAAGTAAGTAGATAATATAAAAAAAAAATCAACAATAGCTCTTATGCGATGCTCTTATAATCGTTGCGACATAAAAATATCATTCAGGTATCTTTTAAACATATTGGGTAAATTATATTAAATATATCTATGGTATAGGTGAATTTGTTTCCAAGTGTATACTAGAAATGGCTGAATGTATTTGAATTGAAATTAAGACACTTTTGTACTTTCTTCCACTTATTTATTTTCACCAGGACCGGTTTCATCCCACTACGGACATTTTCAGACTGGTAGTTGACATTCTTATGCTACGGTATTTATATAAACTTAGGCAGGGTTACACAACATTGTATCTATATCATGAATGTTTCTATTTTGTTAATTTATATAATTGAAAAGGTTGGTATTTTATTTTGGTAATATTGGTAATAAATACCGTAGCATAAGAATGTCAACTACCAGTCTGAAAATGTCCGTAGTGGGATGAAACCGGTCCTGGTGAAAATAAATAAGTGGAAGAAAGTACAAAAGTGTCTTAATTTCAATTCTAATACAATGGAATTCCACCACGAACTAACAGTCCAAAAACTAGACTCATGAATGTATTTGGTAGTTAGTTCCACAATTATTGTTACAGAATAATATATTTTGCCGAGTTTGTCGATGAAGTACTTTGAAGTTGATTAGTTGCAGCTTCAAAACAGTCTAATACGGAATAAATAAATTTAAATAAAAAAAGTTAGGTCTGGTATGTATTTTGAGTGTATTTAGCAAGAATGTATAATTTATGTGTTGTATTGGTATGTGTAGTTTGAAGTTAATAAAACGTAAAAACTTGCGCTTAAAAAAAGTTATGTTCAATGTATTAAAAGAAAGCTTGCTTCCATTTTACTGGATTTTAATTTTCTAAAAACCGAATAATATGTTAGATACGTGCCATATGAAAGTAATTCGATACCTTAGTTCGATAGGGAACTAACTAAAAATACCTCATTTTGAGAAAACTGGATATGAAAATTTTTCATAAAGACATGTCTCCGATGTAAAGTTATTTTGTCCACCTATAACATAACAATAGATGCAACATGTAAGTAATGAATCAACCTATCATATCATAGGTGTATATGGCTATATTTATTAAGTTCCAAACGGAAACATTTAACATGTTCCTCCATTGAATTAATAATGTGCTGATTTCATTATAATTCCATAAAGTTAGGTTTCGTCTTTCATTTAGGATATGTTAATATTATTTTCTTCGATGATTAAATATTTCAATGAGGTTTTTAAATCTCAATAAAAATAATTAATAATTAAAAATTGAATTCCATAAAGAATTATCTGACTCCATAATTATGACGAATTAGACTTATTTTTTTTAATTGAAATATGAGAAGGGAGAGTTTCTTTACGATTTTGCATCATTAACTCAAAATCCAGAAAGTTTGAGTTATTTCCCTATTGAATTCGTCTGTGTTCGACTCAGCTCTGGTTTCTGCTTATGCTGCCTAAACATGTACTAATACTACTAAGAACTTATCACAAGTGACTATGAACGGATCATCTTATTATTTACAAAAACTGTTACTCTAATACGATTACTTTAAATAAGATCAGAAACGTTAATTATATATTCACGATAGTGAAATTATAACTAAATCATGCAAATCAAAATAAAAATTAAAAATCATTGGCTATTCTAAAATTTTCAGACAGGAGAATTCTCTCCTACATAATATTTGTGATTGAAATCCTCATCTCACCAACACCGAACTCCTCGATCTAATTATGATGACCAGTCGGTGACTGAGTTGGTATCGCATCTGGGTCTGACCCAGGCGTCGTGAGTTTAATTCCTCGGCCGGCTAAGTCCTCCATTACGACACAAGCAACATCTTCGGCTTACTGTGATGGTAGTAGGAGATTTTCAAAAATTGTCAGGTTATTCGTAACCCGGGAATATTAGTATTCTTGAAAAAAAAAATTCAATGCCTAAAAACCACGTTTAATTTTGAGATGGGATCCTAACTCGATACGCTTCATAGTTCAAGCAATAGTTCTATGTGAAGACCACTGAACAAATAATAGCTGAAAGTGAGATCTATACCGATTTGAAACTTTTTGTATCCTGGACCCCAGACAGGCAAATGATATTCATAATCTGTTAATTTTCTTACAATAAAGTTTGTTCAGTTCTTTTCTTGCTTTGGGCACACAGACACGCTCAAAACATACTTTTATCTGTTTAAAATCTCAGTGGCGATAGGCATGTGGATATTTTCAGTATGACTGTACAGTTTTGGTTTTCTTAAATTCGTTAAGTTTCTTACCTTATTCTTGAGATTTGTCGAAATTATGGGTTATTATTCATAAATTACGTACATAATGGGTCCTTTAAAAACAAGTAATTATATACAATGACTTGGCATTGGGAAGAATGAGCCAACTATCATTAAAGTAATATAGCATGTAACACGTAACGATATTCTTTTACATCTTGTACATCTATTAAAGCCATTGAATTTCTTTTATTCGAAAATGTAAATTTTACTAGGAGATCTGCCATTATCTGAGAAGATTTATTTGTAAGTAAATCTAAGATAAACCAAACGATAAAGACGTTTCGGCCCGTTAACCAAGAAACGATGGCAAAAAAAAGAAAATCTTTATTACTTTTGTAAAAAAATAACATCTACCCGTAACGTGATCTACGAAAATAACGTTATGACAGTTTTAATGCAAACAACTTCAGTCAGAAAAAAATATTCTTAGAAAAACAGGATATTCTGGGTATTAAAAATAATTTATTGTTACAAAACTTTCAGGGATTTAATATTGGAGAAATATGTGTATCTTTCCCGCTGAGGTTGTTGTTTCCATATTTATTTGACAGTTAACCCTTGGGTTACAAACCTTATTTTAGTATGCCCTTGTGTGGGGTTATGATCCTTGGCTACGAATCCAGAGGTCGTGGGTTCAAATCCCGGCGTGCGCAGTAAATTTTATTTGATTACATTGTGCCTTCGTACAATTTATTAATTTATAATAATATGTAGAATAAGTGCGATAAGTTCAAGAGTGGTAGATACTATCAGTATCGCCCTGGTGAAAGACCACCGTAAAGAATAGAAATGTTGCTTGAACCTGACTTTAGCCGTGTTTGGTGACCAGATCTGAATAGCTAGATACTTCCCCACCTTTCACTTCCCCATCTCCTTCCCATCCTTAATACATTCAGCCTTATAACATATGCCAATTGGGGATGCCACAGTCACACTGGCTCCAGACGGTTGGGAGTAGTTGGAACTCTTGAGTGAGATCACATAAAAAATTTCAAACTTTCTTCGATTCGGTTATGTTAAAAAAAAATCATGAAAAGTTGCAGCGGACTACTTATTGAAAAAAAAGTCTCTATTAATTTGGATTTTATACGAGTATAAGGTAGCAAAATAGAAAAAAACATGAAATAAAACCCATTAAATTAAATTGTTGGATAAAATCAATGTAATGTGAAAATAATACTTACCGATAATAACAATATACTCGCAAAAACGTCACATGAATCAATACAAAGTTGGAACATAAATAAATTTCTACCCACAAATTACACCCCCGGAAAAACGCATGTTCGAAAAGTGAAGTTATTATAAACCTTCGTCGATTCGACGACGCGCGTGTTTGGACAAGCTTAACTCGCCGTTAACTCGATTGTTCCAGTAGAAGCCGAATTAAATTACAAATAGTGAATAAAACATCCGTTAATGCATTAAAAAAAATATGAAGCTAATAAATTGTGTTTTTCATGTAGTTGATTTGACGAAGGTTATTATTGTAGGGTTAAAAACAAAATGACCAAAAAGTGATATATATTTTCAGTACTAGAATACATACGAGTAATTTAAATAATTTTTAATCATTGAAGAAGGTAATATTAACACATCCCAAATGAAATACGAAGTGAATAAATACTAAAAATTAATACTAAAAATAATGTTACATAAAGAAAGTTCTTTCCCCTCCATGCAATTATTCCATGAGGCTGAACTGTTAGATATAAGAAAAAATTATTGTCTACAGTGCCTAAAATATGTATTTTCAAGAAAAACACTATTTCCAAAAAATGAAAATCGTTCTAGTAACAGGATAAATAACGTACTTGAAGTACTTTTGTGTAAAACTAGGCTTGCGCAGAGACGTGCTTTTTTTATTGCTCCTAAAATTTTTAATTTTCTATTTACAGAATGTAAGTGTCCAAACATATTATCTTTAAACACATACAAAAATGAAATAAAAAACTGGATTAAATCCAAAGATATCAAACTTTTCCTGCTATAACTGTATATTTTCCCCACTTTTCTTTCTTTGTTTTTCGATTTGTTTTCTTATCTAACTTAAAATCTTTTTTTTAACTGACCTTCAACATCCATGTATTAATACAAATAAACCAATATACTGCAACTAACCGATACCAGTTATACCCACGCACTGGCCTTGCCTATGTGGGATTTTTGTTTTATATACATTACTCATAGGTTGTTCAGATGTATTTATAATTTAATGTTAAAAAAAAATAAAAAAAAACAACAACAAAATGTTTATAATCATTGTACCTTATTTGTATGAATGTATGTTTCGAAAAATGAATTAATAAATAAATAAAATAAATAGATGTCTCATATCAATAAAATCGGGTAGGTACATCCAATACTCTATTCCGATTGCAATTGTGTTCGGGAAGAACTTTGCAATCATCATAAGGGTAGCAGCCAATAATATGGGATTTAAAATGGAGGATAATATTAACAAGTCTTGAAATTGATGTATGATATCGGTGGAGATGGCGTAAATTGAACTGGTCTCATTAGCTAAGTTGGTTAAGCGGTTGCCCAGGATAGGCCTGGGTTCGAGTCCCAGATGCGACTGAAATCTTTTTATTTTCTGTTGTTTGTTCGGATTCGTGTTTCATTTGGGATGTGTAAATATTATCTTCTTCAATGATTAAATATTACAATGAGGTTTACAAACTTCAATAAATTATAAAAAAAATAATATTAAATAATTTTGTTCGAAGGAGTTACATTTTTATGAAACAAGAAATTGTCCTGCCTAACCTGTGGTGTCTAAAAACATTCCTTTGGGATATCTCATATCATTATCCGTGGGCAGAACAAGTTAGCAAACTTTTTATTACCAAGATAATGCCGTGTAAAACTCTAAGCAAGTTCATTATTGTATTATGAAGTGAGTTTTTCTAATCTAGCACCATTTTCCCCAGGGAGCAACGGTGATGAACTTTATTAAACATTGTTTAGTGCTTTAAGCCTTACCCAAGCTTTTGATAAAGGCATTCATATTTTAAATTCCAATTTCGGCTAAAGTTTTTCATACTTTATGAAGGGAAATACTCATCATGGGATGTCCCTTGTGTCCGTCAAGGACACGTTCTTATGAGTGGTTGAAAAGTCACTTTGAGTCTGACTCAAACTATCAGTTTGAGAATTCCTTGGAAGGCGAAACAGCTCATACTTTTGAAGAATCTTATGCTCTGAAAGGCAGTCGCTTTATAGACAGTCTGGTATTGAAGCCGGTATGTAGCAAAAATCATATTTGTCGAAAGCTTGTTATCTTGAACTGTGGTCGAACATTTCAGCATTGGTATTCCGTATTTTTACTGTGCATTCAGAATTTCTACATGCATATTACAAAATTCGCTTGAATTTTTTATGCACTTAAAAAAATTCATGCTATTTTTTAAGATAATCTCTATTCAGATGTCTAGTTGAAAGGGTAATTATATGAAATTCCGTAAAATTCCGTAAATTCAGAAAAAAAATTGTAAAGGATTCTACGAAAAATATAATTAATACGTGTGGTTCTGTTGTTTAATATGCTATAGTATGAATTGTTTACAGGGTTTTTTAAATACTACATAAGTCAACAGTATTGAAATTTTTGCTCCATTATATGTTGTATTATATTAAATATTTGAAAAAAAGACCGCTGACGCCATAAGCGATATTTATATAAGCACGCAGTCTCTCTCTCTACTGTATTAACATATCTCCTTTTCAAATAATGTTTCGTTACCTCTCGACGGGTATTGCCGGGTCCTAAACATTCCACATTGATAGAATTAATATTTGCAAACGATAGAACGGATTTAATCGATTTATTTATGACGCTTGGTTAAACCCCGTTTTAACTTTACCTTGTATGAAACAACACATCACTAGTCAAATGGCGCAAAAGGCTGCTTGAATTTTGGCGGCTTTTATGGTTACATCCTTTTCTATACCTTCTCGTATATGCGTTTCACAGAGCAGTGTTCTTTTTTGTTCTATTCGGGCAACATGTACATATATTTGAGAAGTTGCCCTTATTGCTGCCACCTGCTCAGTCATGGACGCCATAGGGTAAGTAGTGTATATTTATCAAGTTGGTGGATAGCTTGTCGAATACGACGACTCTGCAACCAACCGCCCTGTGCGGTCTGCCCCAATTGAAACTTCGTTACGATTCACGTTTTTATCCACGGTCTTAAAAGTTTGTTAAATATGCACTTCTTTGATTTTTTCGACTGTATAACAATATAATTTTTGGCCCGTTTTAATATTTCACATTTTAACCAGAATGTAATAACAAGGATAGTTACAGGAAAGTTAAACAAAACAGGGGAACTGCTAGTAATAATCTGATCATATTAGAAATTAACAAATCTACACTACACAAAATAATACGTCAATAAGACTAAGGGTGTCGTGGCCAGTGGTGTGCAGTCTATAAAAGCTGAAAAGCTGTGCCTACCCTAAAAAAACGAACCATTAAAGAAAATAATAAAAGTTTTAGATAAAACGTATTTTTTTCATAAATTTTCTGATGTCACAATTGTTCTACATTGATAAATTGTTTCTATATGACAAATTTACACTTTTTTATAAGACCATTATGGCCATTTTAAAATATTCAGTGCACAATTCAAAACCCAACTTGAAAAACAACACACATTGGTCATGGATCAATGCATGCCACTGGTCGTGGCAGTCAAATAGCGAATGTCGTGAGACTGAAGGATGTTCAAACAAATTACATTTTTTTCAGAAAAGGGTCAGAAACGCCTTCCTATTCAAATCTAGATTATTAGCTATTGAAAGCAACTATTTTTATTATTATACAAGGTGTCCGGAGGAAAAGTGTTGTAACTTCGGAACGTGACTTTATATGATAGTACAGGTAAAACTATGAATAGCTTTTTTCGAAATTCCGTCGGTTTTTTTTTCACAAACATATTTTTGCATGCAAACAATTACATATTTTAACCTGAAAAGTACCTTAACTCGGCGGGATGTGCTACTGGGTAACATTTACCAGGTAGGGTAAGTAAATATTTTTGTTAGTTTGCGGTATTGACCAGCGCCGTTCTAGGTACCTTTCATAGATGACTTACCGATGCGTAAGCCGTTCAGCAATCAGCGTGCTTGTATGTCTTAATTAGTTTAGATTTAAAATAATTATGTTATAAATATTGATCATTAATTGTAATAAAATAAATATTAAATCAAATTTTATAAATGTCTGACACTGACAGAGTTATTAAGGAAAAACTCCAGATTTTGCTTCTTTATCTAAAATAAGCTAATTTTTAAAAAACTTTTGTACCTTTTTTGTTTCATTTAAAAAAGGAAGTTTTGTGTTATTTATTTATATTACACAAGTTAAAAATATTTAGCTTTTTTTTAAATTATAATATGGCAATACATAATTCAGAAATAACACTTCCATAGACCTAATACTGATTCATCAACTCTGGGTAATTATCACCCGGTAGCGACCATCCGTGTCACGCACCAATATAAGAATTTAGAAAAAAGTAATTTTCATTTTTACTTGTAGTATTGTCTAGTAACCTCCAGAAGTTACTGCACTTTACCCGCGGACACCTTGTTTTGAAACAAAATTCACAATGAATTATAGAATCATTATTATTTAAAAAAAACACAAAGAAAAAAATTATTGTTACTGCTGGGATATTAAGAGTTCAATATACGTCGAATTTTCATAATGTTTTAATATTTGACATCGTCATACAGTTTGCGTTTTAAAACCTCGTTAAAAAAAACACCCTTAAAATCTCCTCGAACCTTTGATACAAATTCGTTTATTAATTTATTATAATATTTTTACTATCAGTCCAGTCAAATAAATGCGCATTCTCCTGTTTTCACGGGTTGGCATAAAGCAGCACGTTCCCGTTCATTGGAAAATGCCATCTGAATTGAAAATTATTTCACGTTTTCCATAGAAGCTTTTTGTACGATTAAAATATGTAACTCTTGAATGGTCCGTGCCAGGGAGGTCTTCATTCTAGTAATTTCCGTTCCAAGCATACTTTTCACTATGAAATACTACCGAAGATAAATCGGCCAACTTCAACTGAAAACAATGCTTTGTTTCGAATGACCTGAACTAGTGAAATATAGGATTTCCCAAGCTTGGAGATTCATTTATTTGACGACAAAAAATAGATCAAATTATAATTTAAATTATAAATTCTCTTCTGTGCATTACAAATTAATTTAAATAAACAATATCTATAAATGTTAAGCTCATAAGATCAGGGGCACTATCACGATCACATCGATAACCTAACAATATCGGATCGATAGGCTTAAACGGCGACGATTTTATATCGATTTCTCGTGTACGGTTGCGCTCATTGGGCGTGTCAATAGCCAATCCGATATTGACAACAAAATAAATGAGAAATTGCCCTTCTAATATTATTTCTTAGACAGTCATATAATTATAGATCTAGCGATTTTTCTGGAAATCCACTGAAAATTTTAAATATTTAGTTTTGCTCACATTAAGGGTAAGCGAGTTTATTTTCAGCCAATTTAGAAGTGTATTAAACCCTTGTTCAACCACATAAAATGTTCCCGTTCAGTTTTCTTTTTGAAATAATAATAATGAGGTATCATCTGCGAGAACAATTATGTTTCCTTTAATGGAAAGGCTATTGATATCATTTATATGGATAATAAATAGAATCGGTCCCATTACGCTTCCTTGGGGGACGTCATAGTTTAATGGCAAATGGTTTACTCTATTGTTTTCCAATCTGTACTTATTGGTCTCCCCCTAATATATTTGTTGTCAGTAGGTTCATTGTTGTTCCAGCCATTCCAATGTTTTAAGCGTGTGGATATTAGTATTTTATGGTCTATTGTATCAAAAGCTTTTTGGACTTCTATGAACAAAGCCAAACATTTTTCCCAGTATATTTATTTTTTATGGCTATGCGTGTAAAGTTTTCTATGACATCAGTGGTATTTATATTTATCCTATAACCACATTGGGATAGCAATAATATTTTATTCTGTTCCAGAAATTGAACAATTTGCTTTGTCATGACAGTTTCCAAGATTTAAAAAAATGAGATTAGGAAACTTATAGGTCGGTAATTATATATATCCGTTTTGCTTTCATTTTTATAAATGGGTATAACTGTGGCTTTTTTAAGACAAGAAGGGAAGGCACTTTTAGATATAGAGACAATAACCAAGTTTGTCAAGGGGAAAGTCAGTTCGTTTGTTTTATTTCAGATTACATAATTTCCCGATGATTTATTAGCACCATGGCCTGCAATCACGTTTCTGATTACATTACTGGTCATTAGAGTTAACTTTAATTTATTTACCTATTTCAATTCTACACTTTCTTCTGTTGTAATGTTATGTGTTGGTTTATTTTTTTGCTAATTGTGACCCTGAATTAGTAAAACATTCGTTTATGTATTGTTCCTGTAAATATACTTCCAATATTCCCAAATTCATCCCCTTGCTCCAAGAATTCAGAGTTCACAACTATATTTCACACTATTTTCGTACTGTCTATATGGAATACTGAAAAATTCGACTTTGGTACCTTATAACCAGTCCACAGTAAAAAAAAGTGTTTTATGTTAAGTAATAAATGTTGAAGAGTTTGAATTATTGCCAAGTCTTCCACTATTGGTATTTTTTATAAATATAATGTTCCCTCGTAACAGTTCTGTTCACTGTCGACATACTACTATACTACTTATACTACTATTCTATACCCCATTTCAGAGGAGATATGACTATTTAGGGGAAAACCTACGTATTATTAATTTAATAGTATTCATGGCCTACATGTAGGCTTAAAAATGGGACTATAAAAATGGTGTTGAAATAAATATATTACTATTTATTTTGCATAATACTAATGTATCAGCAGTTGACAGTTGACAGTGTAACAAAACATAGTTTTTCTACAAATTTTGCAGGATGCTGTTCAAAATCTGTTATCGACAGCTGTCTTAAAAAGTCGCACTCAATAGTTTTGCACTCAAAACAGACAAAGAATTAACACAAATTATTTTTGTTCTGGATGCAATATATGATATATTATATAGTATTATGCGTAAATAACAACTTCCTAATAATTTAGAAAACTCTGAATTTTGGACAAAACCAATATGATATAAACCAAAACCATTTAAAAAAAAAATTCTCTCGTATCTTGGAAATAAAAATTTGACTGGCCATAAAGGAAATAAAGACATGTGGAGTGTAATTAATACGGAACGAACGTTTTTTCCTATTGACGACCCCGTTATTTTAGTACGAAAGATGTTTAATGGGACAAATTTATGACTATTTTATTCATGTTTATTGTTTGTTGGTGAAAAAAGCTGTGTAAATGAATATTCAAGGCGTTTGGTGAGGGGATAGCATCTTAATTATGGAGATTAATTCCAGTACAAATGTTTTATGGGTGGGCTCTAAAGCATACAACTATAGTTGATTTGAACATCAAAATGACGCGATTGTAATAACCAGAGCGGAAGATACTCTCAGTATTGCCCTGGTGAAAGACTGTCATTCAGAATCGAAACGTTGCTTGTAATGACTTTAGCCGTGATTAGTAAACAGATCAGAATAGCCAGGTACTTAAATTTTTTCCCATCCCACACCAGCTCCGGATAATTAGGACCCTTGTGCGGTACTCACATAAAAATTAAATAAAAATAACAAAACGACTTGACGATAAGCCTTTATTGGCAGGTGAGGAGTGAATTATATATACTACGACTTTTGTAGTTGAGAGCTATTAAGAAGCTCTTTGGTTCTGGGCCCACAGGTCATGACTTCGAAAACTTGCGAGAGCTTATAAAAAAAAATTCTTATACCCAATGGGTTCTTCCAGACGAAAAAAATGAATAAAATATAATGATGAACTTTTGCACCTTATTGCAGAGAGAAATTTACTTTCAGTAATGCCCCTGTGAGAGGACACAATTTAGAATCGAAGCGTTGCTTGAATATATGTTAATGACAAGACCTGAATAACCGGAAAATTTCCAACGTTAATTTTTCTTATATTTTCTTCTTCTCACTTACGTCAGCCTTTCTCATTCATTATCAATATAGCAAATGAATGAATTTCACAATTATTTTATATGGCATATTTTTGCTTCGAGAACCAATCTTGTGTAATGCGCGACATCGGTAATGTGGCGTGACTATTTGTAATATTTTATTTATGTGACATACAGAATGTAAAGTCACAGTACATTTATGTGGGGCAATAATTCAATATTTCGACAATCCTTTGGGATTCCAGTGGCAGTGACAAACACCTTCTTGTAGAGACCAGAAAGCCAATTTCAATACCCCTTCGAAAAATAAAAGAATTGAGCACACTGCTGACAAAAGTCAGCTTTATTCTGTTCCATGGCTCTGACATCCAGCATAATATTATCGGAAACAAGTTTTTTAATTTATTGTATTTCTAGTTGATTTGTATTCGGCCTTGCTCGGGTACAATAATTGATTTGGCAGTGAAAGTAACTATGTCCAAATAAATAAGCATTCATTTGAATATTTTATTTCATTCCAAGCGTTTATTTTTTCAAAATATATCTAAATCATAAAGTTCTTAAGTAGGTAGCTGCTCGTGTTTTCTATTTTGAAAATATTCTACCTAAAAAATCCTCCTTGTTTTGAATTTGCAATCTGTGGCTAACCAGAGTGTTATATCTATAGGCTGACCTAAAGAAAACATGGGGGGTTCAATGTTTTAATACTAATTTTAAACGTTATAGCAACATTACATATTGGATTTCATTCAAACTACTTTCTAAACCTTCCGGCACTAATAAAAACAAACGGTTTTATTTTCAGGGAAACCGGTCCATCGATTTTCAAGAACACCGAGGACAAACAAACAAACTTACATTGATTTTTATATATATAGATTACGTATCCATGTCTTTTATTTTCATCAATTTGGGATTTCTGGAATACACAAAGAGTGGAGTTCAGAGCTTTTATGTAGCTAGGAGATCTAACGTTCTTCGACACTTTATAATTATTACTTCCCTCAATATTTTAATTACAATAAATGAATTGTTGTAATTTGGGATACTGAAGATAAATACCACCTCTCACAATTTTTAATATTATCTCACACGTGGTGAAGGTTACAAAACTCAAAATGTTTTTTAAAAACTTGATCCATCATCATCGCTCTAAGAAAAATATTTATTGATAATGTATATGTGCAGTATATCTTCCGATATTTCGTTTTTTAACCAAAACTGCAAAAAAATGTGTTTTTTTCCAAAAAATTAAATGAAGTCGTCAAAGATAATATTTTGAATTACCTTTGCCATTTTCTTTCGAAAAAACATCGGGAATGATTTCTATACTTGAAAACTTGTGGAATCTCATAAAACTTGCTTGGCTAACTAACTAACTATCACGCTGTTTCTCCGCCGGGGTAGGCAGTGAGGATAGACCACTAAATAAATCGGTCTTGGCACATATTACTTGCTTCATCACATTCATACTTCGAATCAAACCTATATTATGGTTCCATTATTCTGACTCCTGACATTGCTCGAATCAAGTATTTGGTTCACTTTATCGTGTCATAACTTCCTCGGGCGTCCTCGACTTCTTCTACCACTCACATTTTCGTTATATATTCTGCTTGCACTATTTTCTTCATTCATCCTCTCTACATGCCCAAACCATCTAAGCCTATCTTTCTTAATCTTAACCATTAGGCTTACATCAGTCTTGTAATCTTTGCAGTCTTTATATGTTTCATGCGGTCCTACATGGTTTTATGATACATACTACTGAGGGATCTCCTTTCTACAGCATTCAGTTTGTTTTCATAGTTCCTCTGTCAGTTCCATGCTTTACTTGACCACGATTTTCTTATCGGTAGGCGGTAAGAATTGACTGACATCGTATTTAACCAATTGTTTACAAGCAGTGAAGATGGGGAAAAACCAATCAAAATATGCAACTCTTTCATCTGGAGTACCTCAAGGGTCCATTCTGGGCCCACTGCTCTTCATCTTTTTCACAAATGATTTAGCTAAAATAATCGAATCGTTTGGTCTTCCACTGCTATGCTGACGATCAGGAAGTTTATTTTTACTGCTTAACAGAAGAAATAGACAGACTGAAAACTCGCATAGCTGAGTGTCTAGAAGCAATTACTCGCTGGATGACCTCAAATAGATTGAAGCTGAATCCATTAAAGACTTAGTTTCTCTGGACTGCCGCAAGCAGACGTCAACGTATCATTGATAACTCCCCAATAAACATTTCAGGAATAGACATTACTCCGAAGACGTGTGTTAAATTACTCGGTGTCAATCTGGATGCAGACTTTTCCCTTGAAAGTCAAGTAAACAGAACTGTAGGTACAGGGTTCTTTCAATTGAGGAAAATCAAAGCAGTACGGAGAAACCTGCCAACAAAGGTAACTAAACTGCTTGTCAATTCGTACGTTGTGTCAGGTCTAGATTACTGCAACGGAATATATGCAAGTCTTCCCAAATACCAAATTAACAAATTGTAATCAGTATTCAACGCTACAGCAAGACTTAACACCGGCGTATCTAAATATTCTCTTATTTCAGAGCATCTTAAAAATCTCAACTGGCTCAAGAAAGAATCCAGTTGAAGCTCTGCAGGATGTATTTAAGTCACTTAACGGAATGGCTCCGGCTTACTTATTAGAACTGTGTATTCCTGAAAATACCAATTCACGGCAGTCCACCTTTAGGTCAGCGCGTCATCAACTATCGGGAGGTTGCAGGCACCAATACTAAGTTCTTTGATCGTTCTTTCGGTGTATCAGGACCTAAAGCCTGGAATGAACTGCCGCATGATTTAAGAATTATCACTCGACAGAATTCAGAACTAAATTCAAAACTCATCTTTTCAGACAATCTTATCCATAAATTGAAAAAATGCCACCCGTAAATTGCTTAGCTAGGCTAGCCGGTTAGTGCTTACCTAAAGTCATTAAATAGAAAAAGTTTAAAAATTCACGCATCGGTGCGCAAATGCATCCACAGCCCGCATCACTGTAAATAACTAATAGTGTAAAAAGAAATAAAAATTGTTAATATCTATTAAAAACTTCTTACGCTTTTTAAGGTCATTTTATAAATATTTTCCAGTCTTAAATACTGACTCTCCTTGTGCCACCAATCTTCTACTAAATGTAACATCAATAGAAAAGGAGGATAAAACTGCAAAACATCTCTATACTTAAGCGACCTGCCAGATAAGTATATTTTTCTGTATCTGTTTGTACATAATTAGATAAAGAATAGGAAGTATTATTTGTACAGCGCCCTTGAGGTGATTTTTCACGAAAACGGCGCTATAAAAATCATCAAATTACTATAATTATATTTATTACTGTCATACATCAGGGTTCGTATCAGCACTTCAGTGTGAACTGTTAGCTTTGCTTCCTTGGCTAACTTGCTTGGAACTCTTAAAAAAATACCGTTTTTACTTTTTAACAAAGAGAGCACATTTATTGTGTTTTCCATCAATGTGAAAAAAAAACAGTTATTCCAAAACTCCGACATCGCCCACACTAAACGAATTTATGATCGTTTTCCCGAAATGAGATTTACGGTTTAATATAATATTGGATTGCCCACGGACTTATTTTTCTTTTACCAAGAAAACTGAAGGTCTGGTTGAATAAAATTCTAAAAACAATTTTTAAAACCTATGTTAGTACTATACTCAGATTTATTTTAATTACAATTAATTTTAGATACAATTCAAATTTAATTTTTCTAACCATTAAGTAATCGGTATTTATATCTTATATTTTTTCATGGAAAGAAAAAAGTTTGCGTTGCGTAAATCTAAAAGAAATATTTAATTTGAAAATAATTTTGACGAAAGTACGCTGTAATAAAATAATTGAGAAGGTATATTTAGAAGACCTTGTTATTAAGAAAGTTAAAATAGGATCTAAAATAATATAACTTATATAAACGATTTTAAGTTAATTTTTTGTCTATTCACAGAAAGCAAACAATTAGGTTGTTTTAATTACTCTAATTTAGTTTATTCAATAGATTTGTGGTCACTTTTTGTCGTCATTATCAATAAATGAATAAAAATAACTTTATTAATTGATAAACTAAAGTTCTTAAAAACTTAAGACAAGATTTTTGTGCATAGCGCAAAGGGTAACAATTATTTTTTATAAACAATAATTATTAGCCTGAAACACTCATCCAAATTGAAAAAAACCTTTCCGAGCAAAGATAAATGTCGCCGACAGGACTCGAACCTGCACCCTTATGATGTCCGGTCAGATGCTCTACCGTTGAGCTACGTCGGCTTATCGCAAACCCGCCAAGTTAATCAATATATACTAGTGTTTCATTTTAATAATTACTGTTTTTTTAATTATATTTTCACCTGTAAACAACCAACTTTATTAATATGAGAGAGGCTTGTAACGGCTAAATCCCTCAAATAGATGGCGTCGAGACAAATTATGTCTACATTTTATTGGTGAAAATTGCTTTTGACTTGTCAAATATTTATTAATTGATAAACTAAAGTTCTTAAAAACTTAAGACAAGATTTTTGTGCATAGAAATATTTGACAAGTCAAAGCAATTTTCACCAATAAAATGTAAACATAATTTGTCTCGACGCCATCTATTTGAGGGATTTAGCCGTTACAAGCCTTTATCATACTAATAAAGTTGGTTGTTTACAGGTGAAAATATAATAAAAAAAACAGTAATTATTGAATGAAACACTAGTATATATTGATTAACTTGGCGAGTTTGCGATAAGCCGACGTAGCTCAACGGTAGAACATCTGACCGGCAATCAGAAGGGTGCAGGTTCGAGTCCTGTCGGCGACATTTATCTTTTCTCGGAAGGTTTTTTCAATTTGGATGAGTGTTTCAGGCTAATAATTATTGTTTATAAAAAATTAAAATAACTTTGTTTACACCACTCTTTTAATATATTAATATCAATATATTTTGAAAGCAAAGCTTTTCTTATCAGGATAAACAGTATACTAAAAATAATGACAAGTATAGCCAAATGATAAACATAGAAAATAATAATGTAACGATACGATGCAATACGAATGTACCACCTCAGCCAGGAGCACTCCTGTGCCGGTGCGACCGGTATACCAGGGGGCACTATTTTGTTAGGACTTGGAACACGTGCTCTGTTGATAGGAAGGAGGTTGGAATTTAATCGATCGGCATTTAAACATGGCAACGTAATAAGTCAATTTTGGAATTTAGGATGGGTAGGAATAATGGAATTATTTGAGGATTGGTTTTCGTTTCTCTCTTCGTTTTGCTTTCTGTTTCTTCTTGCCTCAAACTTCCGTCGTAATCATATTAATTTCATTGCCTCTTTTTGCATCTTCTTGGTTCTTCTGGCCACTCCTTCCTTCTTCTTGGCTCTCCTGGTCTCTTATCATATCTTTAAATATATCGAAATGCGATAAAAACCGATTGAAATAATAATAAAGAATTAAGATAAAGATATAAAAAAAATTAGAAAACATTGCAACATCTTTTCTCAGATTTTTTCCTGTCTACGTCAGTGGGGGGAAAGAATTTAGAAAAGCCCAAACTTTTATGTGCATTCAATAGGTATGAAACATTGTTTTCCTCTGTGTTTTTTGCTGTAAAAACTTGGGGAATATCCTTGAATAACTTGTATCCAAAAATCATTAATTACTTCAATTATACCCTTTACGCATTTATCTATGAAGCAGGAACGTCAATAGTTACAAAGTAATATTCTAGGCATCAATGAGGATTGAGCTTTTCTCAGAAATCTGAAAATAATAAGTATGAATTTGTTTGACAAGCAAAAAATAGTACTACGTAAAAATCTTATCTTATGGTTTGAATGCTGTCTCTAAATATACAGGTCCATTTTTGTTAATAATGTGTCACAATAAATTACTTCATACTAGAACTATTGTCTTTATCTCCTCGGTTTATCCCAAACACACAAGTTTCCTGTAATTTTATCAACTATCAAATATATTTTGAATGCGTTTGAAAATGCATGTTTTAAACCGAATATAACTTTATAACGAAAAGAGGTCAAATTAAACCGCAAAGCATCATCTTACAGATATACTGGTTTAAGAAAACGCACAGTATAGAGAAATCCCAAACATTAACAAAAATTAACAAAAAGTGATGAAAACAGGTAATTAATTAAAAATGTGAAAAAATAGTTTGAAAAATTAAAAAAAAAAATTAAAAAAATATTAAATAATAATTTCGTATTAGAAATCGATAAAAGAAATTATTTATATTATTAAAAAAGAAAACAATTTTAGTTGTTATAATTAAACTTTATATTAATAATTATCTTTGTTTTCTTTTTCTTTTTACATAAGTTAATAGTTAATTAAATATTATTAATAATCAAACACTTATCACGTAACTATTTTTTTTACATAAATAAATATATTTAGACAATTATTAATAACGTAATAACTACTACCATATTTTTTTATACCTTGTTATTTTCTTAATTTTTTAACTGCTTTTTTTCACAAAAATAGAACAACAGGTTACTTTATTTTTATTTAAAGAGTTTATGTAATTTAAAAGTTATCCAGTTCAAAAAAACAAAACAGAAGCAATTAAAAATATAATGTCATTGTTTTTAAAAGTTTTGGTTCAAAATCTTGTGTCACTTGGAGATATTTCATCAATGTGTGTTTCCAAATAATCTTTTAACAATCTATTTATGATCTTTTTACTATGTCTCACCGTAATTTCGCAGTTAATCAAGAAGGAAAAAGATAAGGAATCTTCCTTAAGGTGATGCAATGGGAAGTAATGCAAAATCATGTGTTTGCGGTTTGAGAATTTGATGGCCTAGAAATTTCACAGATGATTTAATTAAATACTGTAAGTAGAACACACCTTGGCCTTTCGTTTAACCAGGCATTTTTTGGTGTGTCTTTTTATAAAGGCTAAGAAAAAATAAAGTATCAGACATTAAAAAAATGTTAGCGCAAACTCTCCTACTTACGAACCTCGTTTCCGATATTGTCGTATTGTTCATTGTGGTAAATTAAGTTTTTTAGAATATGACCCTAAAAAATTTTCATAACTATATCTGAGCTTTACAGAATAGAATAAAACATGCAATTTGGTGATGTTTTTTTGAGTAAATCGAAACATGCGGCCGATGTTAAGCGGGAATCTCAACCTTGTCGCTACCTACATAAGGAACGCGTGATTTCGTTGGAATTTTAGCCGGTGGATCGCCTTAAAAAGAACGGGAATAGGTCTCCAGATCGTTCAGCAGATTGCTTTTAAACTCAAAATGTATAAAAAAAAATCTGATAACTTAATCTTAGAGCTATTATTTTACGCGTTGTATTTTGAGGTCCTTTCTGAATTACCCTACGTTTTATTAAACTGATTTCCCTGAAAAGTGATACATACACGTGTAATTTTACCTCTTTTCGTTATAAAGTTGCGTTTAAATTTAAAAAAAAATTAAAACGCATTCAAAATATATTTGGTAGCAGATGAAACTTGGCGTGTTTGGGATGAACTGAGGGGACAAAGACAACAATTCTAGTGTGAAGCGATTAATATCATGAACCGTGTGAAGTGATTAATATCATGAACAATGTGAAGAGATTAATATTGTGACATTGTAAACACAACTGGACCAGTATATCCCAATACAGCACTTAAACCATAAGATGAGAATTTTAGATATTGCTATTTTTACTTTAATTAATATTTATTGCTTTCAGATTTCTGGGATTTTGTTTATTAACGAGTAGGTACCTACAAGCTCGATCCTCATTGACGCTCAGACTATAACTTCAACTGCTGACGTACCTGATTCATAGTTCAATGCGTAAAGGGTACAATTGAAGTAATTAATGATTTTGGATACAAATTCCACAATTTTTAACAGCAAAAAACGCAGCTTAAATTAATGTTTCATATTATCGTCTTCATTATAAAATTACTCGTACCTATTGAAATCATTTAAAAGTTTGCGCTTCTAGAAATTCTTTCCCCCCACTGACACAGAAAGAAAAAAAATCTGAGAAAAACAAAATTGCAATTTTTTTTTTCTATATTCATCTTAATTGTTTAATATTATTTCATTCGCATTTAATCCCATTCTGTTGTATTTAGTTAGATTTTGTAGTTTTAGAATCGGTAGGTACTTCGTCGTACTTCAAAGGGGTGTCCTGTGTGTGCACATGGCTCTATTTGATTCGAACAAGAATAAGCTATATTTGATCCAAGAATAAGCAAGACGTGAGAAGAAAAAGCAGAGAGGCCAGAAAAAGAGAGAAGAGGCAAAACGACAAAAAAAGGAGTAGTAAGGGGAAAGAAGAGACAAGAACAGACAATAAGCTCTAATAAGAGGCTACAAGAGACCAGAACAGCCAAGAGCTGGCAAGAAAGGCCACGACGGGGCAAGTAGATACAATAAGAGATCAGGGGAGCCAATAACAAGAAAGAAGTGACCAGAAGAAGCAAGATGATGCAAGAAGAAGTGAGGAGAGACGAACATAAAATACTACGGCAGAAGCTTGATGCAAGAAGAAACAGAAAGCAAAAAAAAGCGGGAAGCGAAAAGCGATAACCAACGCTCAAATAATTCCTTCATTCTTACCCATCTTAAATTCCAAAATTGACTTATTAGGTTGCCATGTATACCAGTCGTTTAAACTCCAACCTCCTTCCTATCAACAGAGCACGTGTTCCAAGTCCTAAC